>JAJPUD010030158.1:0-10944 GCA_023553655.1 Myrmecobius fasciatus
CTTATTTTATAACTGAGAAGTTGAATTTTTTGTTCATTGCACTCTTTTTTCACTTCCCTAATTTTATTTTTCAGTGCATTATTGTCTATTTCCAATTCAACAATTTTGTTTTTCAATAAATTGGTGTCTTTTTCATATCTCTTTTGCAGGGTATTATATCCTTCTTTCACTGAACTCAGTTTATTTTCCCCTTTATTATTTAGCTCTTTTTTGAGATTCTTTATGCAATCTTCCAGAAAGGCTTTTTGAAAAGGGGACCAGGTTTTATCTCCCTTCATGACTTCCTCTGGATTTACTTTGTCTACAGGTACCTCAGGATCTGGGGTTTGCCTTTCTTTCTCTCCATAAAAGCTGTCTATGTTAAGAGCTCTCTTCTGCTTCTTCCTCATTATTTATTTATTTATTTATTTTGAAAGCTTCGGGTCTGTGCAAAGCAGAGAAGCTGAGGCTAGCTGTGGTAGTTTGCCCTGGGGCAATTCTGGTAATTAACTTCCATTGCAGGCTGGTTGGGTAGGACCATGTGTTTGCAATGGCTTACAAACTGCTTTTTACAAAAGGCAGATCTGCCAGAGCATCTGCCTGCAGTCAGGGCAGAGTGTCCCAAGTGCCTCAGAAACTCTCACCAGCTGTTTTGAGTTTCTGCCACACTGAGCCCCGCCCAGTTTCCTATCTCTCCATGAGCAGGGCAATCTGCTCAGTCCCACTGCTCGCCCCCTCTGCCTGACTGAAACAAACCTTTATGAAGTTCTTCAAGGTAACTTCAGCAAGGAGAATTTCTTAGTCCAAATATTTCTGGGTTTGTTGACTTAAAGATCAGGTCAGAGGCTTATTTTACTGTTGACTTGAGAGAAGGTCAGAGGAGGACACAGGGAGTTGCTCACTCCGCCATCTTGGCTCCACAGAGCTCAAGCTAAGAAACTAAAATAAGATTGGAAGTGTTGCAATAAAATGACTCTAAACTTCTGCTTCAAAAACTTAACTTTTATTTAAATGTTATTATTTATAAATGCTTTTCTTAGAATAAGAATGAATTTTAAACTAAGAAGTAGCCTATATTATAAATGAAATAGTGTGTTTTGGAGTTAGTTGATTTCTCACCTTTCTTAAAGTATGGAGTTAATGAATGAAAAAAAATTATTAAGCACTGCCACATACTGTAAGTGCTGAGGATATAAACTTTAAAGATTAAGATACTCCTTGCCCCCAGTAAGATTTCATTATAAGGAAGGCACACAGATATGAGTGATAGGCAAGGAAGGGTCTTTTGGTCTTGGAAGCGAAAAGATAAGTAAATATATGAGGAAGTGTATTGGCTTGTCCTTTCTAAAAGCAATGGGAAAGTAGATTTGATTATGTGTGTGTCTCTAAAAAAAGAGGTTTAAAATAGGTGAGAAAGGAGAAAAGTATGAACTAACAATATGGAGATGCATTATGTGATTGTAATTTATCATTTTCTGTTTCATCTACATGGTAAGAAAAGATGCAGTAATCAGCCATGCTTGGAGCATAAATCATCCTATTGTAAGTGAATACTTGTCTAATAGATTAGTGGCATACTACAATAAAAAGATTAACTTATTCTTATCCATAATTTATTTCTGCCATCAATGTTTCAGTATGTCACTTAACCATAATGTAGTTTGACCCAATCATTTTTTTTTTACATTAAGGATCTAAAACATATTCTTTGACAGCTTTCTTTCCTAAACACCTTTAAAATGTAATAATTTTATAAACTGGTGAAAGGAAGCTGAAAGAAAACAAATTGTTTTTAAAACTTTTGATTCAAAAAAGGAGTCATAAGGAACATGATTGTTACATTCAAGTAGTTTTAAGCAATGCCATTTGAAAGTAGCATTAGACATTTTCTTTTTGACCTCCCCTAGGACTAAAACAGGAGTAATAATAAACAGAATTTGTAAAACAGCAAATGTATGTTTTATGCCATAAATTTATTTGATAACAACTAAACTGTTATCTAAAAATGTAATTGGATCCTTCTTCTAGTAATGGATATTCAAGCAGTTATATGACCACTTACTGTTTATATTCTGATGAGTATTCATTTTTGAAATTGGATTGTTATGCATAGTTATGGAGGGCCCTTCAAACTTGAAAATGCTATGATTTAGAAAAAGTTAAGGAAGCATTTTTTTTAACTTTCAGGGGAAAATAGGATTACTTTATCCAGTGATTTTTTTAAAAAAGTTAATAGTAACCATAGTTAAAACAACACAAGATTTAACAGTTTCTACATTAAAGAAATGAAAGACTTGGTATATGATATTCCAGAGAGCAACGGAGCTAGGATTACAACCAGAGTTCATTTAACCAGCAAAATTATATTTAATCCCTCAGGAAAAATGGATATTCAATGAAATAGAGGAGTTTCTTGCATTTGAGATAAAAAAAAATCAGCTGAATAAAAAAAATGCTTTCAAATATGAGACAAGAAAAGAATTAAAAGATAATCAAGAAGGAGAAATCATAAGGGACTTAATAAAATTAATGTTTACATTCCTACATCAGAAGAAGATACTTTCTCATTATTGGAGCAATTAGAAAGAGTAAATATAAAAATTGGGCCCATGTATAAGTTGGATATGAGGGAATAATAACAAAAAAAAATTGAGGTGAGAGAGGAATATACTGGGAGAAAGGGAAAGGGAGAGGGTAGAATCATATAAATAATTCACCATAGAAGAGATAAGAAAAAGGTTTTACAGTGCAAGTGAAGAGAAGGAGGGCAGGAAGAGTAAGTGCACCTTACTCTCATCAGAACTGGCTCAAAGAAGAAATAACATATACACTCAATTGGGTTTATAAATTCATTTTACCCTGTAGAAGAGTAGGAGGGGAAGGAGATACAACAGTGGGGAGGATCATAATATAAAGGAGGGTAGATTGAGTGAGGGTCTAGTCAGAAGCAAAGCACTTTTGAGGAGGGAACTAGTGAAAGAAGAAAGACAGAAAGAGAGAGAGAGACAGAGAGAGAGAGAGAGAGAGAGAGAGAGAGAGAGAGAGAGACTGAGAGAGAGAGAGAAAGAAAGAGAGGAGAGAGAGGAAAGAGAGAGAGAGAAGTGAGAGACAATAATAAATGGGGGAAATTCATTATATAATAGTTACTGTGAAAAGAATTTTGAATAACATTTCTGTGATAAAGGTCTTTTTTCTTAAACGCAAATGAACTGAGTCACATTTATTTAAAAATTTTTTGAGCCATTGCCCAAATGATGTTATTACTTCATCTGAAAAGTGTTCTTATTATTTAATCAAAGTTATAACAATGTGAAAATATGTTCTGACTATTGTTTTTTTTTTCTTTTTTTATGGGGGAGAGGGAGAAGCAATTGGGGTTAAGTGACTTGCCCAGTGTCATATAGCTAAAAAGTTTTAAGTGTCTGAGGTTGGATTTGAAATCAGATCTTCCTGACTCCATGATTGGTGCTCTATTCACTGTCATCTAACTGCCCCTCTAATTCACTATTGGTTGGAGAAATGCAAATTAAAACAATTATGAAATAAGTCTTTATACTTATTAGATTAGATAATATACCAGAAAAGGAACATGACAAATATTGGAGGCAATGTGGGGCAAAGAGTTATGAAGGCAGTGTTAGTGGAAGTCTGGATTGATTTAGTCATTTTGTAGAACTATTTGGAACTATGTCCTGTCCAAAAGATTATAAAACCATGCATACCCTTTGGCCTAGCAATGCCACTATTCAGCATATATCACACAAGAGTTTTTTTGTTTTTTTTTTAATGAAAAGGACCTAGTTGTACAAAAATATTTATGATAGCTTTTTTCCAGGGGGCAAAAAATTGGAATTGAAGGATGCCCATTGATGGAGAATGGGTAAATATATTGTAGTTTGTAATTTTAGTGGGAAAATATTATGCTTTAAGAAATGATAAGCAAGATGATCTCAGGGAAAAAATGCAGAAGCACTTTTATGAACTGATGCAAAGTAAAATGTACTGTGTACAAGGTAACAGCAATATTGTAAGAGGAGCAGCTATGAATGACTTTGCTATTCTCAGGAATTCAATGATGCAAGAAAACCCTGAAGAATCTATGATGAAAAATACTGTCCATACCTAGAGAAAGAATGAAGTGTGTGTAAATACAAATTGAAGTTTTTTATACTTTATTTGTCTTGAGAGTTTTTTTTGGGGGGGTGAAGAGGAGGTGGAAATCTATGTTTTCTTTCATAGCATGACATTTATGGAAATATTTTATGGGACTTCACATATGCCTTCTCATTGAGGGTGGTGGGGGTGGGGAGGGAGGGAAAAAAGAATCAGGAACTCAGAGTTTTAAAAACAAATGTTAAAAAAAGTTTTATAAATAACTGGGGAGAAAAGAAACATTTAAAAAATACACTTAATGGCATTGAATTGATTATGAAATTATACATATATGCTTATTGATTTCAAAATGTTCTCTACATTACTATACACTTTGTTCTTTCATATTATTTCTTGATATAAATTTTATTTGGAATGAGGAACATTTTTGATTGGAAATTTCATAACTCGGGGTGGGGAGACAGAGCTAATATGGCAGAGAGGAGACAATGTGTTTTTCTGAGCTCTCCCCATGACCCTTACACTAAAAGCAAATCCAGCCTCTAAACTGGTTTTGAAGTGATAGAACTCACAAATATTGGGATTGAAATAAATTATCAGCAGAAGATAATTCTCCTCTCTCTAGATCTTTAGATCTCTAGAAAAAAGTCTGTTTCAATTGGGCAGGGAGGGAGGCAGACCAAGTGCAAGCAGACTGAGCACCAACACCTAGTGCAGGCAGCAAATAGTTCTGCGGTGGTGTGGGCTCTGCAGATTCCAGAGAATCTACCAGAAGGAATCTATATCAGTATTGGCAAATTTGTCCTGGTTGCAAGCCAGTAGATCAGCCAACTATTTATAAGACATTGAACACAAATACAAAAGGTAAATAATGAACCTCTAAATGCCAGAATTTTAGAGGACATGGCCATGCCCAGCCACTGAAAGTTAATAAGCACTAACTCAGCACCAGAAGTTAGTAAGCACTGATTCAACAAAGCCACTTCCCATTGTAGAAGAAGCTTGGACAGTCTCTGCCTTGCCCTAAAAGTAGACCTCATCTTTAAAAAAAAAGAAATGAGCAAAAATAACTCTGATCAGAGAAAGTTTTTAAGATGAAAGAGAATAACAGATTTCAAACCCTGAGGTTACTAAAAGCAGATTGTGTCTAGATAAAGATCCACAGGGTGATATAAATTGGTCCCTATCTCACAAGGCTGTACTAGAAGGAATTAAAAAGGGATCTTAAAAGAGAGCTAGAAGAAAAATAGGAAAAGGAAATGAGAACTTAGTTAAGAGGATTTGGAAAAGGAAACACAGAAATGGTCTGAACAAAACTCCTTAGAAAATTATCTTAATGAAATGAAAAAATCATATAACTTCTTACAAAACAAATTTGACAAAATGGAAAAAAAGCAACAACTCTGAAAAACAAAATGTGTGACATGAAATAAGAAAATAACTCCTTAAAAATGGAATTTGTGAAATGAAAAAAAAAATCTATAGAACAAACCAAGTCATTTAAAATTTCAATTGGCCAAATATAAAAAGAACTAAAAAAGTTAACTGAAGAAATTAATTCACTAAAAAATGAACAAAAAGAAATGAATGACTCAATGAGACATCAAAAATCAATCAAGCAAAACCAAAAAATGAAAAAAAAATAGGAGAAAATGTAAAATACCTTCTTGGATGAACAACTGACATAGAAAATAGATCTAGGAGAAACAATCTAAGAATAATTAGTTTTCCTGAAAGAAGATACAAAGAGCCTAGAAATTATATTTCAGAAAATCATCAAAGAAAATTGCCCTGATATCATAGAATCAGAAGATAAAATAGCCATTGAAAGAATTCACTAAACACTTCCTGAAAGAGAACCCAAAATGAAAACTCCAAGGAATATCATGACTTAATTTTGGGACTATCAGACCAAGATAAAAATGTTGCAAGCATCCAGAAAAAGCAAATCAAATACTAAGGAGTCACAATTAGGATTAGCCAGGACCTAACACCTTCCAAATTAAAAGATTGAGGAGCCTATAATTTCATATTGTGAAAGGCAAAGGAACTTGGAATGAAACCAACAATAAACTGTCCAAGAAAATTGAGCATTTTCTTTCAGGGAAGAAGATGGACATTCAATCATACAGGTGAATTTCATTAATTTCTGATAAAAAGTCTAGAGCTGAAGAAAAAAATTGACCTCCAAATATAGAACTCAAGAGATGCATAAAAACATAAAAAGGAAAGACATGTTGAAAATTATATCTCTGTTATAGGTGCACTTAGAAAGTGCAGGTAAGGTAGAATTTGATTTTTCTGTCATAATATCAAAAAAAAGAAAAAAAACAAAAAAACCTAGAGGTAGAACGAGAATTACACTGGGAAAAAGAGGAAAATGGAGGGAAAATGAGGGAAATCTTATATCATGAAGAGGGAAAGAAAGCCTTTTATAATTGAGGAAAAGAAGGGAGAGGATGAATATTGTGTAAATCTTACGTTCATCAGATTTTGCTCAAAGAATATTAGTCATTTTAGGTTTCACAAAGAAACTTCTGTCACTTTTTTATGGTTATTGGGAGAATTTACTGAATTCACGAATATACGAAATTATATGTGTAAAAATTTCTACAACTCACTTATATATAATAAGTATCCTCTGGCTCGCTTTCTTTTTTTTTAATTTTATTTTATTTGTATAACATATGTGGGGGTAATTCCTCAACATTTACCCTTACATAGCTTTCTGTTACAATTTTTACCTCCAACTCCCCACCCTCCCCTGGATGGCAGGATATCCACTACATGTTAATTATGTTAAAATACTTGACAAATCGAATATATGTATACATATTTCCAAACTTATCATTGTTGTGCAAGAAAAATCTTATCTACACAAACGATATATCAGATAAAGGAAACACAATGTAAGCAAACAACAATCAAGAATATGAGAATGTTATGTTGTAGTCCACATTTCATATCCCTCCCTCTGGGTGTATATGGCTTTCTTCAGTGAACAATTGGAAGTGGTTTGAAACATTTCATTGTTGAAGGGAGCCATGTGCATCAGAATTGATAGTCATGTAGTATTGTTGTTGCCATATATAATGATCTGGTTCTGCTCATTTCACTCAGCATCAGTTCATGCAAGTCTCTCCAGGCCTCTCTGAAATTGTCCTGCTGGTCATTTCTTACAGAACAATAATATTCCATAGTATTCATATACCATAATTTATTCAGCCATTCTCCAATTGAAGGGTTTCCAGTTTCTAGCCACTACAAAAAGGGCTGCCAAAAACATTCTTGTACACGTGGGGCCGTTTCCTTCCTTTATGACCTCTTTGGGATACAAGCCCAACAGAAATGCTGCTGGGTCAAAGGGTATGCGCAGTTTGATAATTTTTTGAGCGTAGCTCCAAATTGCTCTCCAGAATGGCTGTATCCGTTCACAGCTCCACCAACAATGCATCAGTGTCCCAGCCCTCTTTACATCCCCTCCAGCAATCATCATTAACTTTTCCTGTCATTTTAATCAATCTGACAGGTATGTAGTGGTACCTCAGGGTTGTCTTGATTTGCATTTCTCTGATCAATAGTGATTTGGAGCACCTTTTCATATGACTATAAATAGTTTTAATTTCATCCTTTGAAAATTGTCTGTTCATATCCTTTGACCATTTATTGATTAGAGAATGATTTCAAAAATAACTGTTGATAGTGTAAAATATTTTGGAATTTATCTGCCAAGGAAAAGTCAGGAACTATATGAACTAAACTACAAAACACTTTCCACACAAATAAAATCAGACCTAGTTAATTGGAAAAACTTAAAATGCTCATGGGTAGGACGAGCGAATATAATAAAAATGACAATACTACCCAAACTAATTTACTTCTTTAGTGCCATACCAATCAAACTCCCAAGAAATTATCTTACAGATCTAGAAAAAATAGTAGCAAAATTCATTTGGAAGAACAGAAGGTCAAGAGTTTCAAGAGAATTGATGAAAAAAAAAAAGGCTAATGATGGCTAATGATGGTGGATTTGCTGTACCGGATCTAAAACTATATTACAAAGCAGTGGTCATCAAAACCATTTGGTACTGGCTAAGAAATAGAATAGTCGATCAGTGGAATAGGATAGAATCACAAGACAAACTAGGCAATAACTATAGCAAACTAGTCTTTGATAAACCCAAAGACCCTAGCTTCTGGGATAAGTACTCACTATTTGACAAAAACTGCTGGGAAAATTGGAAACTAGTGTGGAAGAAATTAGGGCTTGATCCACATCTAACACCACATACCAGGATAAGATCTAAATGGGTTCATGATCTGTATATAAAGAGTGATACTATAAGTAAATTAGAGGAACGTAGTATAGTTTACCTCTCATACCTATGGAGATGGAATAAATTAATTTCCAAAGAAGACCTGGAACTCTTAATTGAACACCAGATCTATAACTTTGACTATATTAAGTTAAAAAGTTTTTGTACAAACAAAATCAATGCAGTCAGGATTAGGAGGGAAGAAATAAATTGGGAAATCATCTTTACATTTAAGGGTTGTGATAAAGGTCTCATCTCTAAAATATATAGAGAATTGTCTCATATTTATAAAAATTCAAGCCATTCTCCAATTGATAAATGCTCAAAGGATATGAAACTTGTCTCACTTTATAGGGATTTGTCAGGGGAAAGGGAAAAAGGAAAAAGGGAGGCTAATAAAAGGGAAAACAAAAATTTTAGGATAATGGTATAAGGAAGGGGGAGGGCTTCTTGAGGGAAGTGGCGGAAAGACGCAAAATACTGGGGTATTTAAAAGGGGGAAAGAAAAGAGAAAAGCATATCTTGGGGTAAATAAGATGGCAGGAAATACCAAATAACTGTTAATGTGAATGAGATGCATTCTCCCATAAAATGGAGGCAGACAGCAGACTGGAATAAAAGAATCCCACAATAAGTTGTTTATAAGAAACACATTTTAATAGAAATTATGTGAAAGGATTATTATATAAAAGAAACCTTTACTCTGAGTGATACATACAGAGTAAAGCTAAAAGGCTGGAGCAAAATCTATTAAACTCCAGGTGAAGATAAAAAAAACACAAAAAACAAAAAACAGGGTTACCGATTCTGATCTCAGATCAAACAAAAATAAAAATAGATCTAAATAAAAGAGATAAGAAAGGAAACTATATCTTGCTAAAAGGTATCATAGATAATGAAACAATATCAATACTAAACCTATATGCACCAAGTGGTATAGAATCCAGATTCCTCGAGTAAAAGTTAAGAGAAATACAAGAAGAAATAGACAGCAAAAGTATACTGGTTGGGGATCTCAACCTTGCTCTCTCAGAAATAGATAAATCAAACCACAAAATAAATAAGAAAGAAATTAGGAAAGTAAATAAAATAGGGAAGTAAATACAAAAAGAAGTACAATTTTTTCTCAGAAGTTCATAAAAACTATACAAAAATTTAAACCATATATTAGGGTATAAAGACCACAAAATCAAATGCAGAAAGGCAGAAATATTTTCAGATCATGAGGCAATGAAAAATGCATTCCGTAAAAAGCCAGGGGAAAATGGACCAAAAATTAATTGGAAACTAAGTAACGACTCCAAAAAATTTAAGGGGTGAAAAAGAAAAAGCAAAGCAGAGGTGGAGCCAAGATAGCAGAAAGCAGACATGATTTTCTGTGACTGCCTCTGACCTTCTCTCAAAGCAACAGTAGATTGGGCTTCTAAATTGGTTCTGAAGTAACCAAACCCACTAATAATTGTAGTACAACACATTTCCAGAAGAAAATACCTTGGAAGAACTTCAGAACAAGCCTATTTCAAATGGGCAGGGGGACAGTCTGCTGAGCACAGACAGCAGCACAGGGAGCCTGGGACAAGGAGCTGGGGAGGCGAGGAGCTCAGGAAGGGTGTCAGAACATTGCATGTCCCACAACAGGGAATCTTCTCTGAGCCTCTTACATTAGTCTGTCCTGATTGCAAGGAGGTGGTTAGGCATATTTACTATGAAAGTACAAGAAGAATGACCTGGCCTGGATTACCCAGCATCAGAATTCAATCAGCAGAACTACCCCAGGGCAAACTAAAGCAGCTGCCTCTCCTTTTCCTTAAGAGCAGATCTCAACCCTTTAAAAATAAGGGAAAAAAAAACCCAAAAGAATTCCCACCACAGACAGCTTTTATGTAGAGATAGAAAAGCATCCAAAACAGCACCAGATGAAGCCTGAAAGGGAGACATGACCTGAGATATATTCATATATAAAATATAATTAGTGAAATGAAAACAAACAAACAAACATATAAGTCCCTACAAAATACATATGAAAAAGAAAGAAATTTGTTGAGAAACAGAATTTTTGAAATGGAAAAAATGCAGGATTTATACCAGGAATTCAGGGCTCATTCAATAATAGGAAAACTATCAGCATAATCAATTATATTAATAACCAAACTAACAAAAATCATATGATTATCTCAATAGATGCAGAAAAGGCATTTCATAAAATCCAACACCCATTCCTATTAAAAACAAAAGAGAGTGTAGGAATAAGTGGGATTTTGCTTAAAATGATTAGTAGCATCTACTTAAAACCATCAGCAAGCATCATATGTAATGGAGACAAACTAGTACCATTCCCAATAAGATCAGGGGTGAAACAAGGCTGCCCACTGTCACCATTACTATTTAATATTGTATTAGCAATGTTAGCTTTGGCAGTAAGAGAAGAAAAAGAGATTAAAGGGATTAGAGTATGTAATGAGGAAACCAAATTATCACTCTTTGAAGATGATATGATGGTATACTTAGAGAACCCAAGAAACTCAACTAAAAAAAA
>JAJPUD010030159.1:0-13361 GCA_023553655.1 Myrmecobius fasciatus
CTCAATGTGACATCTCAATGTGACGTCCTTATTAAGATTATGAGCAATCCCACAGAGAGAATCTTTCAGGTAAATTAAAAAATAATTTCCAAGTATGCAAGAAAAAGTGGCATGTATTGCAATAATTTGGTAATTCCTAAAGCAGGATTACTAAAGCTACTATTGGAAAGTACTTAGCCTTTTAAAAAATCGTTGTATGTATTTGAAATCATTCTAGATTTTTACTGACCTATTTAGGTTTCATTTCACTAGTATGAATTGGGAAATGCTTAGTTTGTATTTGAATCTGACAACTATTTTAATCCAGACCCATGGATTTTCCAAGTCATAAAATAATAGAAAAAATGGTCTGATTGAGACATAACTTCATTTGCTGTAGGGGTAGTTGGATAACAGAATCCCATTTGAAGAAAGAGAGTAAATATTTTAACCTTAACCCTTCAGGAGTGAAACTCTGATGTCTAGGAAACAAGTTCAGATTATGACTTTGTCCATCATAAGTGATCCAAAATTAGTCATTTTTATGTCTCTATGTTTCAATTTGTTCATGTGTAAAATGGAAACATCCACACCTTTTTCTCCTTCATAGGTATAGTTCAAGGTTCAAATGTCATGGTCTTGGTTATTAGTATGATTAGTATGTTTTTATTAATTTCAGTGAAATTGAATTTATTTGAATTTGGTTGAATTAAAGAAAAGTGAAGCAGTTGAATATACGTGAATTTACTTTGAAAAGCATAAAACTCTATACAAATAGAAAGTATAGAAACAGTGATGAAGGTGAAGGAGAAAGAAAAGAGAAAGCAAAGAAAGATAGTCTTGATGTATCATGCTTAGGACTGTCAGGTAGAAGAAGCTTTTTTAGCTATGGCTCATTTTTCTTCGTAATCTTTAACTGGAAGGCACATCTTTTCTCACGTAGTCATCAATCTTTGGCAATCACCTATACCTAATCTATTAAAGATCAGTTGGTTAAATCATACTAAAAATAATAAAAAAAATGTCTAGAGTGGCCAAGAGCCATTGACTCTGGTTCATGTATTAAGACAGAAAATGAATTGGGAACAAGAGAGTTGAAAAATCCTTTGTGTTTTTCTTGGCTGAGAGAGTCAATGCATCACATTATTGGTACAATGACAGAAGGGGAAAGGCTGAAACTGCTTTTAGACCTTAACCAAATTTGATCTTTCTTGGAGAGAATATCATGAATATACCTGAAGGGATTTAAGGGAAACATTTAATAAGGTGAATTCTTTCTTTAAAAAAAATAGATGATTCTCTGAAAGGCATAATTGGCCTCTATAGCATGACTTTGGATTATGAAGGAAGCCAATCTGCCTCAATATTTCATCGATTTCTCATTTACATTTGCTATTCTATTGAAATCTCTCTCTTTTTAAACAATATAATTCCAATGTCTTCCCTTTAGGTCCATCCATAAAACCACCACTCTAGGTTCAATCATAATCATTACTCACTTGGTCTATGTTACTAACCTCCTAATTGTTCTCCCTCCCTGAGGTCTTTCTCTTCTCTAATGCATCCTTTACAAAGCTTTGAACTTGATATTAATAAAATAGAGCCTGTCCAGGTCATTCCTGTTTAGAAATCTCCAGAAGTTTGTTCCTATAAACAAATATAAACTTCTTTTTGGTATATAGAATCTTTTATAGCTAAACATTAATGAACTCTTGGGAGCTTCAGGATTTTGACATATTAGTTCCCTTCACACACACTTGTTCTATCCAAACCAACTTTCCTGTTGTTCCTCACATATATAATACTCCATCTCTTATATCCATTCCTAAACACATCATATACTCTTTCTTCTCTTATGTCTCTTAGAACTCCCAGTTTCTCACCAATCCTAGGTCAAATAGCATCTTCGACAGTAGGACTTTTTTAATACTCCCATCAGCTATCACTTGCCCTGGCAAAATTTCATATATATATGTAAATATATATATATATGTATATATATACACATATACATACACATGCCCTGTTTAGTATTTTTTAACCTCACATCCCTAGCATCTAGTAGAAGATTTGATATGTAGAAGGTACTTAATAAATAGACTTATTGATTAATTGAAGAGATGGGAAGGTATATTTTATAGAGATTTTAGACATGGACACTAGATTTCCTGGGTTTGAATCCCATTTCTAGCACTGACTGAGCAAACCATGGAAAATCACTAAAGCTATCTAAGCCTTCCTTATCTGTCCTTTTTCCAATTGGTTGCTCCTGACATCATAACTTTCATGGGCACTCTTCTCACCACATGACCTTTTCAAAAACTTAAAGTATTGATCTTACATTTCTAAATTGGGAAAAATAGAACAAGAAACTTGTGGGTGGGTTTTTGATTTTATATATATATATATATATATGTGTGTGTGTATATATATGCATATATATATATTTATATAATTTCAGCTTAGCATACATGAATACTAGTGAAATTCATGGAATTTAACATAAGTGTCCAAAAGCTGACCATCCAATAATTCACTAATAATTAATTGGATGGTGGCTCTTCACATTCAATAGCAGTAGGGTGAGGAGAAGGAATAAAGGCACCTGCTAAAGAGATATTTGATGAGTTATTATAGGGTTTTGTCCTACTTAACTTATTTCCTCAATGACTTAGACATAGAATAAGTAACAAGTTTTTTATGTTTTCATATATAACAAAACTGAGGAGGGATAGGTGACATGTTAGATGACCTATATATTAAAAATGATATCTGCTCCATTGGTATATTTTGAAACCTGCCTATACCTTCTGATATTATGAAATTCTTTGGTAATTTCTCCAATTTATTATTTTATGGATAGTAATAAAACATATAGTATATGCATCTATAGAGTATGAGCCCTAATCAGTTTCAAGAAGAGTTAAGGGAACTATCCCATCTCTCATTCTCTCATCTTTGTCTCTGTTCCTTCTTACATTGGGCTTTCTTGTTCAATTCCAGAAAGGATTTTTTTCTTATGTCATGATATCAAAAGAGGAGGTAAGCTTGCATCCCTCTTCTTCACTACCTCCCACACTGACTCCTTTACCTTCTACCACATTCTCACCCTTCAAGGATTTTTTATTATACTTAAATTATCTTTTATCTCAATAATACTACTTTTCTTGGTTGTCAGTAGGGAAAATAATTGCTTGGAGATGTAGTGGTAGTAGCTTTTAACCTTAAAACCCAACAAAATGTGAGATATTATTACATAGAAACTATCATCATCATCATAATCATCTACCTCTAAAATAATTGTGTGACAGCAAGACTCAGCATCATTGGGGTACCCTCTTTCTCTCTCATCTCATTGTCTGTTCTCTAGATTGAGACCATCCAGACCTTATCATTCTCCACCAGGCACATAATGCCCAGATGGCTTGTATGAGATGGCAATCAACAATTCTATTCCTTCCACTAATATGAAAACCAAATAAGTATGGTTTGCCTATCTATCACTATCTAGATAGATCAATTAAAATTTTATAAATATAAAATATATGTATACACACACACCAGTGCTTAATGGATATAAATGTTTTTCCCTTTCCTATCCATAGTTTTAAACTTCTAATGTATCATTTATATTCCCTTAGTGGTCTTTAGTACTTTAACTCAAAATGTGAATAATGTGGGAACCTCACGTGCTGACTTTGCTTTTGACCCTTAAGAAAACAAAAACAAAAACAAAAATCTCTGTATTATGAGTACCCTGATTGGAATATTTAGTTACATGCAGAAAACTGAGTCTTAGAGCTCAGCTTATTTCAGTATCAGCTAATTCCCTTCTTTTCTTAGTGAGCCTGGTGTCTATACTGTTGCTTCATTCAAAAAAGGCACCCAATTTTCTGCTTCTAAACAATTTGAGAATCGATGTCTGGCTGGGTGATTTCTCCAACTAAATACTTGACAGACCCACAGAGAATTTTAGTACAAGGATTGGAACTGAAATGTCCGAAGATTATTATGTCTATGCTAGCTTTCTTTTTCTAGAGTTCCATGACTTTCCCTTCTTTTTGCATTACATTTAACTCTACTTTTTAGAATGGCTTTGTCCAATCAATTAATACTGGTAGGTCTTTATAGCCAGAGCCCACATTTTTATATCCTACAATTAATTGTCATTGTATAGGAATAGAATAATCAGAGACTACTTCATAGAACATATGTAAGTCTGTCTTCCCTGTCTATGTTGTAAAATTTCATTGGGATGGACCAAAAGACTTAAAATCTTTCAAAATTTACTTAAAATTATTGAATCCATTGTATTTGGAATAGTATGCTAATGTAGAAGTGGTTGGGGAACCAACTGGCATTAAGAGATTTTCAGTTCAAAGGATATACTTTCTTTCCCAGTTCAAAACAGTATGAACTATCACACTTTGAGCCAGAAGACATATTTCAGTCATGTTCATGTGTTTTAAAAAATATTGACAATTTATAAGTGAACAGAATAACATGAAGGAGCTGAATCTCTGTGAACTGAGTAGCAGTGATAATAAGGAGAATGGTATCCTCAGCTCTGCACTGGACTTAATGCACTGAGCTATAGAAAAATGACAACACAGTGTCAATGAAGAAAGGGACAATGAGAAAGGAATATTGAAATGTGTCATAAAAGGGAGGCATTAGACTTGACTATTTTATCCATGAAACCATTTTGGAAAAAATAACTCAGGCTCTAGCTTCACAGTTATAATTGCTTACTCAAGCACTGAAGGAATGTCCAAATGATCTACTCCTTAATTCATTTCCTCTTTGTACCTTTCCAGTATCAGGCATTCATATAATCTTCTCATTTAACTTTATCTAAGTGTTTCCTATATCATGGTTTTGACTTAATATAAATAGAAACATAACCTTAATCATATGATGGCTTATGTTATAGATATATGTTTATATATGTATGTTTAGAAAAGGGAGTGGAAGAACTCAAGAGTTGGCTGAAGATATGAAGAATTTAAATTTCTAGAGAATAAAACCTTTATCTGAATGGTAGAGATTTTCCTAATTACAAGTCTTGAAATAGCTTTATGGTATCAATAACTTTCCATCTGATATTCTATAAAGTAGCAGAGAAAAAGACCACATGGATCCAAGAATCATTATTTTGTCCTTAGGCTAACAGGCTAATGATTGAACAATGACAATATGTGACTAATTAAATCTTCTTAGAAGAGAAGATGGCAGAAAAAAGAAGGCAGTGAAAAAGAAAAAAAATTACACAATAAGCAATTTACACCCACCTCCTATTCCCATAAAAGAGATGGTATAGTTTTGGTCTGTTCATGGTCAAAAGTTAGGATGGAACAAATAGAATCAAAAGACAGATGGCTAAATCAGTCTTTCACAATGATATTCAGTAGTGTTAGTGGAGGGAGGAGTTAGTTATTTTAAATATTAATAAATTAATAAACATTTTAAAGCATTTCCCATGTACTAGGCACTGTTTTGTGGTGGTGATATAAATAAAAGAAGAAAACAGTTCCTTGCCTTTAAAAATTTTACGTTCTCAGTAGAAGACAATATATCAGAAAAAAGGTCAACATTTGTTATTTTTCTTTTAACTAACTTTTGAACTTAAATGAATTTGCATATATTGTTGTTTCTGGCTTAATACAGTTCATAGTCTGTTGGAAGTTACAATATATACCTAGAGAGTGACAATTCCAAATAATACCTGAGAGTGAAATTATCCAGTTTTTCTGGAATGTAATTTCAAAAATAACCTAAATGTAATGAAACCATATTCTGCTGTAACAATACTGGACTTATATCATGTAGGGGTTATAGACAGGGAAAAATCTATTTTAAAAATATTTATAGTAGTGCCTTTTGTTGTAGAAAAGGGCTGGAAATAAAATGAGAATTTATCAATTGGTGGGTTACTAAAAATTACATTATATCAATATGATGATATATCATTGAACCTTAAGAAGGTACACATATATTTGACTCAGGAAATAATTGGGAAATTTTGTTTTAACTGATGCAGATGAAGTGAGAAAAATGAAAATCAAGTCCAGAAGGATCACAACAAAGGAAAACAACTTTAAAATGTTGCAAAACCCTGATTAATGAAATGATCAGTCATTACTTTAGAAGTGCAGTGATGAAATTCTCACCTTTTAGTAGAACAATGATGTAGAAATAGGTCAAGATTGAGACATTTTCAGTTGCATCCAAGCATTAATTTTATTTTTATGTCATCCATAAATTTAATCAGAATTTCATCTAATCAATCATGTAAATCTTTGATTACATTATCTAATATAACAGAGCCCTGTTCTACTTTAATAGAAATTACCACATTCCTCACCCCTAATTTGACACTGAACATTAATAAGAATGCACTGAGTTAAACTATTTCACATCTGTGCATTCAGTTCTCAGGAACATTAAAAATAATACTTCTAAGTACTTCATTGGTTTTAAAAACACCATTTTCACATAATCCCTGTGATAAATACAATACAGATATTCCTTATTTTATAGATAAGTAAGTTCATGTGAGTATAGGGCTTGAGAAACTTTCCCATGGTCCCACAGAGTTAATAAATTTCACAATAGTATTTGATCTCAGACCTCCTGACTAAAACAACACACATCACCTTAGTTATTAGAAACTTAATCAAATACCTTTTTGAAATCCAGGAAAATTTTCTACAGCATTACCAAGATACATAAGTTTTCTAATCTTTTCATAAAAGGAAATTAATTTATACTACTCAGTTTTTAATGAACACATTTTGTATCTTAGTGATTACAGTTTCTTTTTCTAACTTCTCACAAATCATCTCTTTAATGCAGTCTTTGAGAATTTTATCAGTAGTAAAAGTCAAAGTATTGACCTAGGGTTGGAATGATTTGTTTCCTGCTTTTAAAAAAGTAGAACATTTGTTTCTCGAATTCTTCAGTACTTTCCTATTATATGATCTTCCTCAACAAGGCAATGGCAGAGGCTTACCAATAAATGACTTATCATAAAATATATAAATATAAAAGAAACAACCCTAAATGTTCATATGGACTATTTGTATCCAAGTTGTGGCAGAACATTCCGAGCTCATATTGGTCTGATCAGTCACAGTTGGACACACTGCAACTAGATTCTAACAACAGTGATGCCATTTTAATCCTCTTCAGGAATGAAGGACAACAAATAACCAATCACCCAATCAAATCTGCTAGTTCTTATTTAGCACCATGAGATTTAATTCTTCCTGGTTGGGTAATTGAAACTCACTAAAGAAAATTTGGGATTCTCTTTTTTTATTACAGTTTTTTATTTGTATAGCATATGTATGGGTAGTTCCTCAGCATTGATTTTTACAAAGCTTTCCGTTACAAATTTTACCCCCAGTCTCCTCCCCTCTCCAGATGGCAGGAAGTCCATTACATGTTAATAATGATAAAATACTTGACAAGTTGTGCAAGAAAAATCCTATCTACAAGAAAAAAAAAAGAAAATCAGAGAAAGGAAACACAATGCAAGGAAACATCAATAGAGAGCATGAAAATGTTATATTGTGGTCCACATTTCACATCCCTCTCTATGGGTGTATATGGTCTTCTTCACTGAACAATTGGAACTGGTTTGAGACAATTCTTTGTTGCAGAGAGCTATGTCTGTCAGAATTGACCATCATGTAATACTGTTGTTGTTGTGTATGATGATCTCCTGGTTCTGCTCGTTTCACTCAGCATCAGTTCATGCAAGTCTCTCCAGGCCTCTCTGAAATTGTCCTGCTTGTCATTTCTTACAGAGCAATAATATTCCATGACATTCATATACCATAATTTATTCAGCCACTCTCCAATTGATGGGCATGCATTCAGTTTCCAGTTTCTAGCCACTACAAAAAGGGCTGCCACAAACATTCTTGCACATGTGGGTCTCTTTCTTTCCTTTATGATTTCTTTGGGATATAAGCCCAATAGAAACACTGCTGGGTCAAAGGGTATGCAGTTTGATAACTTTTTGAGCATAGCTCCAAATTACTCTCTGGAATGGTTGGATCCATTCACAGCTCCACCAACAATGTATTAGTGATCCAGCTTTCTCACATCCCCTCCAGCATTCATTGTTATCTTTTCCTGTCATTTTAGCCAATCTGACAGGTGTGTAGTGGTATCTCAGAGTTGTCTTAATTTGCATTTCTCCGATCAATAGTGATTTGGAGCAACTTTTCATATGACTATAGATGGTTTTAATTTCATCATCTGAAAACTGTCTGTTCATATCCCTTGACCACTTATCTATTGAAGAGTGGCTTGAATTCTTATATATATGAGACAATTCTCTATATATTTTAGAAATGAGGCCTTTATCAGCACCAATAAATGTAAAGGTGATTTCCCAATTTGATGCTTCCCTCCTAATCTTGTCTGCATTAGTTTTGTTTGTACAGAAACTTTTTAACTTAATATAATCAAAATTATCTATCTGGTGTTCAATTAAGAGTTCCAGATCTTCTTTGGACATAAATTTATTCCATCTGCACAGGTCTGAGAGGTAATCTGTACTACGTTCCTCTAAGAACATTTGGGATTCTCTAGCCATCTCCTACCTTCTCTTGGTTCTTGGTTTTCTGCTTCCTAATTTCATTTATCATGCTCAGTAGATCATCATTATATCTCATTAGCCAACTGTCCTGAACAACAAGTCTATGCTTTTCTTAATTTTTCTTTGGTATGTATAAGTGATAGAAGTAGTGTGATGGTAGGGATAGAGATGATTGGAGTAGTACAAGTTATTAAAATGAGAACAAAGAGGAATAAGAGGAGTAATTGGTAGGCTTTGTTTATTTAGGACAAAGGTTTGGATTGCAATTCTCCAGCTGTGCATATTAACATCATGAACTGTAAGTGTCAATCAGAGTCCTGGGACAGGTAATCATTAATCACCTAGAATTTCATTATGACATAAAAGCTTTTACCTAGGATTATGTATCAGAATGATTATCTTCCTTAACCATATCTACTTGCCAAATTCCTTTCCAAAATAAGAGTGTTCTTTTGGTCACATGAGGGAAGAAAAGCAATGATTACAAAGGGCCAGAATGGCTTTCTTAAGCCTATTTCATGTCAGAATAATCCAGAATAATCTTTCTTTTGGCAGAGCTGCAAAATGGTAGACCAGGGAAATACCTTAGATATAATTAACCAAATTTTTGGAAGACCATAAAAACAGAAATAAAAATAAAACCCTATTATTCCTATAGAAGTTGGAAAGATTTAGAATAAATGAAAATATCATTAGATGGATTCTTAAATAGTTAGGTAGTTGGATTCAAAGAGTTGTTTTTTACTGTCTGGATGTCACTTTGAACACCAGTAGTGTGCTCCAGAAGATTATGATTAACTTGGTGCTATTACACATTGTTGTCCATGCCTTAAAGAGACTGGGACGTCATGATCATATTTTCACCTGATACAGGAAGAGGAGGGATAGCTGATTCATTGGTTGGCAAATACAAGTCTTGGGGAAGGCTTAATTAGACAGCAATTTTGGTGAAAAGAGTTGTAGTTTTCTAGGGGTCACCTGAAGGCCAGCATCAGGATGTCTTAGATAGAAGAGCTCTGAGCCTTTTCCCCTCCTCCCAAGTTCCTCAGTTTCTGTGATTGCTTCTTGAAAACATTTGTTTGATGCATTATCATCATCATCATCATCCTGGAGATCAAATGAGTGGATATATAGTAATGGGCTAGCAAAGATCTAGAATGCCCATTTATTATTGTTACAACTAACTTTTTAAGAACAAATTAAACCCAATCGATGCAATAATTGCTCACCACTACTACAACTAAATGAAAAAGCAAAGAAATATTCAAGGGCAGAGTTCTTGACTGCTCTCATTTCCCAAATTCAATACTCTTCACACTACATCACACATAAGAATAGCCAATATATCCATTTAGTTATCAGTGAAGTGAATTCTGTGATAGAGTTCTTTGTCAAGCTATACCTTCAACTATGTCTGATTTCAAAAGGCGCTCACTCTATAAGGCAACTTAACAGATCCCTTCCCTGAGTGCTCAGAGCAGTTGGTCCTTGACAAAGATGCAAGGGGTTAAAGTTGATCTTTGCCATCTTTTCATTGCTCTTTAAGCTATCACCTCATCTCTGTTGTTGTACCTTTTCTAAGTCCCCTAATGGTAGGAATCCTAAGTACCCAGAACTATCCCTCTAGGACCCAACCAGAACCCAACTATAGAGAATTTATTATGGGCTGATCAGACAAGACAAAACCTTCAGGAAAAGGTGAAGATATGACTCTGTCCTATTCCATCAGGACTCTGTTCTCTGCTACGTGCTACAGCAGGACACATCATGGGCTGTTACCAGATACTCAGTGTTTATTCCAAGGTCACCTTGTCTGGTCTGCCCAGGATAGATCTCATCCCCAATAGTCATGCAGCCGGTCACAAAGGGCTCTTTGGGACAGGAAAAGGATCTGGACTGCTTCAAGCAAAGCAGGAAAATGAAAGTTAGAAGGTTGTGACAATTACAAATATTTGATTAGTTGCAAGAGGGCTATACTTAGCTCTTATTTCAGATGCATATGGCGTAGACAGATGGCCAAGAAAAACGTGAGTCAGATAAACAGGGCTCTTTGCATAACATTTTCTGTCTCTCCTGGTGATGTTTTAGAATTATGGTTGTTGGTATTAGGCACTGGCCCAGTGTTCATTCTCTGAAGGCTCACACAGGGTGGGTTGATGAGTTAGGCAGGGGATTTGCAAGGGGCTATTTCAGCTGGGAAATTCCAGCAACAGCAAGGATTTGCCAGTAAACAAAGCTTGTCTCACTGGGTCAGATTCTCTGGCTGTAGTATTTATAGTGTCGCATGAAGTATATTCCAGGATTTTTGGACTAGGTCATAACTGTCCATAAATTGAGAGCTAACAGAGTTCTGTAGGTCATCGGGTACCATCTTCTTTTATAGATGAGAAACTGAGACCAAAACAGACTGTGATCACATAGGCCCTTTGTGACAGAAATGAGATTTGAACCAAGGTTCTGTAAATTCAGATCCATTTAATCAACAAGCATTTTAAAGCAACTGTTGTGAGCAACTGTTGGCAATATAAAGGGAAAAGTGAAATAGCCTCTTCTCTCAATGTATTTATACTCAGGAAGGAGATAGGTTCACAGATAAATAAATAAGAAATAAATACAAAATGATTTGAATGGGGGGGAGATCTGATGGCTGGAAGAATTAGGAAAGACTTCTTGAATGACATTATTTTAGACTTAAAGAAGGTAGGAGTTGTAAGAGGCAGAGGTGAGAAGGAAGAAAGTTGTAGACCTGGAAAGGTTAACCATGTGAAAATATGGGAGTTAGAATTTTGAGTAAGAGAAAGAAAGTCCAACAGTTTGAATAGAGCACAGCTGCTTTAAAGGCAGATAGGAAACACAGTGGATAGAGTCCTGAGCCTGGAATCAGGAAGACCAAAATTCAAATCTATACTCAGATACTTATTAGCTGTGGGATTCCAGAATTTAATTTTTTAAATTCAGGCCACTTAATTTCTGTTTACTTAAATTTCCTTAAGTATAAAATGAGGATAACACTTAACTTGTAGGGCTGTTGTGAGGAGATCAAATATGGTAATATCTGTAAAAACACTTAGCACAGTGCCTGACCTGTAGTAGATTTTATATATAAATATTGATTGCCTTCTTTCTTCCCTTAATCAGTCTGGAAAGTCTAGGCCTCAATTGCTAAGGTCAGAGGCAAGAGGCAGCCATTGAAAACTCTCTCTCTCTCTCCCTCTCTCTCTCTCTCTCTCTCTCTCTCTTTCTCTGTCTGTCTCTCTCAAGGGATTCAAGATTCACGTAGAATTTTAATGTTTACAAATAAATTTACATAGATTTTTACATTTAATTTTTAAATTTTCTCCATTATTTGTAAACAAAAATTTTAACATTAAAAAAATTAAACCCCATATTCTCTCCCTCTCTCTCCTGCCCCTGCTTTTAGAAGGCAAACTATTTAATATAGGTTAACATGTGCAGTCGTGAAAAAATTTACATATTACTTATGTTGCACCATGTTGAAGATTCTTGAGCAGCTCTATGTGGATTCTTTTCTATCAGTTTTACAGTTTTATGGAAGATGAATAGGGAGATTGCATGGCAAGGCATCATTTATGGGGCTATTTTAATAGTACAGAAAAGAGATGAACGGGGTAGCAATATGAGGAATCACAATAAAAATAAAATTAATAGCAATAATAACATTGTTAGGACCCTTCTATCATAACAGTACATCCTCACAGATGAGGAAACAAAGACAAAAAAGAGGCCCAGGGTCATACCTTTAGCAAATATTAGGATCTGGATTTGAATTGGTATCCTTACTCTAGGCCTAGAACTCTGTATTGCTAAGTAGGGCAAGAAAGGTGGATATTAGAGACATTATGGAGAAGAAATTGACAATATTGGTGAATTAATCATATTTGGGAAAGGTCTGTATGTATATATGGGGGTAGGGTAGGAGAGATTGAAGTTAAAAAAATAGTTATAATTCTTAGGTTGTGAACTTGGTTATTGGAAGAACAATCGCAATGTGTTGTAATGGAAGTATGTGTTGCCATGGGAAAAGTGTTGGACAGGAAATATGAGCATCTGGGTTCCACTTCTGTGTCTGTCATTCATTCACTGTGTGATCTTGGGAAAGTCATCATTTCTCGGGGCTTCAGGATGTGAGTTTCTTTCTTTATTTTTTAAAAATTAAATTAAATTTTATTTTAATAGCTTTTTATTTTTTAAATACATGCAAAAATAGTTTTCAACATTCACCCTTGCAAACCTCATGTTCCATAAATTTCTTCCTCTTTCCCTTCCCCTCTCCCCTAGACAGCAATACATCCCATACAGGTTAAACATGTACAATTCTTCTAAACATATTTCCACTTTTATCATGCTGCACAAGAAAAATCAAATCAAAAAAGGGAAAAATGAAAGGAAAAAAAATAAGCAAGCAAGAACAGCAACAACAAAAAGCTGAAAATAGTATGTTATAATCCATACTGAGTCCCTACATTCTTCTCTCTGGGTGTAGATGACTCTCTCCATTGTAAGTCTATTGTAATTGGCCTGAATCACCTCATTGTTGAAAACAGTCACTTCCATCAGAATTGATCATCACATAAGCTTGCTGTTGCCATATGCAGTGTTCTCTTGCTTTTATTCACTTCATTCAGCATCAGTTCGTGTAAGTCTCTTCAGGCCTGTTGGAAATCATCCTGCTGATCGTTTCTTATAAAACAATAATATTACATTACATTCATACACCATAATTTATTCAGCCATTCTCCAGTTGATGGGC
>JAJPUD010030162.1:0-13357 GCA_023553655.1 Myrmecobius fasciatus
TAGATAGATAGATAGATAGATAGATAGATAGATAGATAGATAGATAGATAGATAGATATACCAATGCCTTTTCCAGTTGACTTGGACTGCAGGTTGAAGAAGAGATTCCATTTCCATCATTTTCCCTTGAGTTCCTAGTAGGCTTCTCCCCAATCCCTTAGCATTTCCCTTAAAGTTCCAGTTCCTAGAACTGGAAAACTAATAGAACTTCAGCAACCCAGAGGAAAGAAGGATTTCTTTAAGAATGTTGAAGAATAGCAGAGACTTTATTAAGATACTTTTAGATAATGTTTGCTCAATTCAGCACTCCGGTAGAAGATTTCCAAAGTCTATTAGGCAGCAAATACATTTGTGGCTTTTGAATCATAAGGTCGATTTGAAAAATTGGCACCTAATGGCTTACAACTAGAATAAATGTCTCATAATTGGACTGTAGAGAGAAACTTTTGTGTGTATGTACATGTGTGCCCCAAACTCTTGGTATTACTTGTCATTTCAATCAGGAGTATAATTCCCACCCCCACTCCCAATTAGGAGCAAAAGACAAGAGTTCAAATCTGTCACTATTCATTTCTCAGTTTCTGCCATATATTGAAGGGAATGATTGTTGAGAGGCTCCTGCCTGTAATTTCTCCCTGCTGGCATTTGAAAGGCCAGAACCAGAGAAGTCCTGAAAAATTAATGGGGTCTCCATAGGTTCTCTACACTCCTGGCTAACCTCTTCTCTCCTCTCCCCACCAGTAGTGGCCAATGAAAAGTTAGGAGCATAATAGCTGCCCAGCAGTTGGTCTTTTGTATGCAAATATGACCTAAAGCATGCTTGGAAGTCAGTGGTATATTGTTGGTGGCTATGGTGAGATTTCAAACAGACACACAGGCTTTTAAAGTATTCTAGACAGATATTGAAAATGTCAGCAGCAGGTTTTACCCACATACTCCTTGCTGTTCTCCTTTTCCCTGCTCCCTCCCTCCCCCTAGCCACAAAATATAATCAAAAAACTGGTAAATAATTTTTAAAAGTACCTCAAAGGATTTTCAGAATACAAAGTGAGTCCCTTCTCTAGTTTGGAAGGAGGGAGATTGGCTGGAGGAGAAGAAAGTGTTTGGGTTGATTTTTTTTTTTCCCTCCAAGATTTTCTAAAACATTCAAGAGCATCCCAGTGGATCCTGAACTCATAAGTGTCTGTATTTTCCCCATTATGTGAGGGTCCCCTTTTTTATTGAAATTTTTTCAGTTAACTGGATGCCAACATTTGGGGCCAGCTTTTAAATTAAAATCATGCTCGAGATATTGGACTGAAATTCGGCTGTCTTTGATATGTTTAGTGGAATTGGAAACTGGAAGGGTCTGTTGAGATCAGAGTTCAGTCTTGGTTATTGTCCTAGCTTATCTCTTCAGTTTGAAATGAAGCATGGGCTGCTCTCACTGCTTCTGCTGACAAATATTACTCCATGGTGGTCTGGGGAGGGATGGGAAAGGGTGATCTATGCATTTGCATCTTCATTTGGAAAACAAGGATTCAATGTCCTCTAAGATCCTTTTCATCTTTCAGTCCATAAGCTTATGGTTTTCAGTGCCTTGTGCTCCTCATTTGGAAAGCTGAAGGGATTGGATCTTGACTTCTAAGGTCTTTAACGCTGTGATCCTATGATACTCTGTGCCTCCATTTCTTTGAAAAATGAAAAATTTGGATTTGATGACCTCTAAGATCTCTTCTATCAAACCTGTCAAACTTTGGAGATGATTTTATCAAAGAGTATGACTAAAGTAACCACATCCACCCTCCCAGACCAAGCAGACTTTGTACCCCAGGACAGTATCTTACAAGGTCTAGAGTGGACAGAAAGGTTCTCCTCCAGAGATCTAAGCTATACTTGCTTGTCCATCACAGAGTCACTACTGGGCCAGAGCAGTTTGGAGTATGAAACTGAAAACACCATCCCAATTTCTTTGGTTTTTCTTTTCTTTTTTTAGAAGATTCCATCAGTGAGTTACTGTCTTGTTTGTCTGCCTATGGTATTGTGCTCTCTTTGAGATCCCAAGACTTCCCAAGGGTTTCTTCTGAAACAAGGAGAGAGATGATACAGGCGCCAAAGGATTATAGTCTGTCCCCAAAGTCTTAGTGCTATTAAAGCTTAGATACTGCATTAAAACATTGGGGACATCCTAGGTAACATCAGTAACAGCTTGTCTTTCATGTAGAAATGTCAGTATTGACCTTCTATCCAAGAAGGATATTTGTGCTGCTGCGTTGCATTCTCTGTAATAGGAATAGCCAGCATTGAGTACTCCCTGTAAAAACATTCTTGGGATCAACGACCCACATTTCCAAGATGGCAGCAAAGTTCAGGGCTGCATTCCATTGCCATCAAACTAAGAAAAACAAAGGAATTCTTAATCTGTCAACAAATACCTACTGGGTGCCAGGTTCTCTGCTAGATTCTAGGAATACAAAACCTCAAGATGACATTCGACTAAAGAGAGAAATGTTAGACATATAAATTATTGTTTGGGCTTTTTTTTTTTTTAAGGGATAGTGTGACTTAATGGATAAATAGCTGGCCTCAGAGTAGAGAAGACCTGGTGTCAATTTTGTCCTCTGACAATGATTAGGTGGCCTTGGAAGATTAGTTGTGTACTCCACCTGTCCCCAGGGCACCAAGGAATTCTCTAAGTTGCTTGCTAATTGCCAGTGCAAAATAATTGGAGAACAGAATGAGGAGAATCAGAAAGGCCTCTTGAGGAGGTGACATTTGAATGTTTCTTTGAATGAAATGAATTCTAAGAAGTGGAGTTAAGGAAAGAGCGAATTTCAACTAAGGCTATCTTTGCAAAGGCACAGAGATGGGAAATGGGGTATGATGTATGTGGATAGGTAAGGAGGCCAATATAATTTGACTATAATCTGGGAAAGGCAGTGATGTGTAAGAAAGCTGGAAAGGTAGGTGAAAGGAATTATATAGCCTCAAGAAAAGTTTGTATTTAATCCTCTACATAACCAGCAGACCCGGGTGTTTATCGAGTAGTTTACAGAGCACCCCTGTATCCTATCGGCTAAGATAACCAGCCTATTTAAGGGGCCATTAAAGTCCGGCATGCTGACTGAGAGAATGGCCACTTCCCTCTAGATAGAGGTGAATAGAAACCCGGCTTCCATTGTCGATCTTGCCATTGACAGAAGCTGGGCTGTTTTCCCCTGGATACCGAGAGAATTAAATCGATTTAGAGCTTATGGGATTTGGAAACACTGTGCCCTGGGTATCTATACATGAAGAACTTTCAGATGTTGTGCATTTGAAGAGGGTCTCCAGGCTAATCTGAGAGACTGCTTTAAGATGCTCTTGCTGCCTTTTGAAGAGAGCACCTGCATTACACTGAGGGGGATGAGAAAGGAGAGAACGGTTATTGTAGCCTCTTACTTCAGGGCTCAGATTGGACATAGTGTGATAATACTTAGTCTCCTCAAATGACTGCCCAGTCATGCCTTAAAGGGCTGAAACTTGGGGCAGGCTTTATTTCTTCCTTACTTTTTTGGTAAGTTCTCTCTAAATGATACTTCTTTTCTCCTTTGAAGGCAGAACTATTTCCACTTCCCCTGGTTTGCAAATTCTTTTCAGGCACGACCATGCACACAGTGGGTGCCCAGGAGAGACTTTTGGATTCCACTGATGCTTGGAAGTTTGTTTCTGCTTTGAAGAGAGATCAGTTTCAAGTTGCCTTTGCCCTGGAGTAGGTGCTGTTTGGATAAGCAGTAGGGTGGTGAGCTGGCCTCTGGGTTTGGGGAGCTAAAGATTTTCTAGAATAAGGGCCCTTCTCTTGTATTCTTGGTCACAGACTCCTTGTAGCTGCCTGCCTACTGCTCCCTTACTGGAGAGAGTTCCTTTGGCATTCCCTACCTTTTTTTCCTGACAGAGCAAGCATAGGCCATGTTTGTATGACACCAGAAAACCTCTTCCGGGAGACCAGCCATTGGCCTTCCAAAATAATGAAAGAAGGGCCAGACTTTCTCCCTCCTCTGAAAATACTGAGTCTTTTCACTTTGAAAAACCTTTAAGAAAGGAGACTAGAGGGCCACGAACTGTAAGCATAAAGGATTTTTTAAACTAAACAAGAAAACCAATTATTTTTCTAACTGTTTTACTCCTTCAAATCTCTCCCTGTAATGGAGATTTAGAATCCATCACTGTTGGGCTATTATTTCTGTGTAAACAGTGTCATGCCCTATTGCACCAAGCAAACAGTCAATTTTTTCCATTACACTTAGGCGAAAACAACCAGGGTGCCGAGTCGATGATCTCAAGGAGCATATTTTAGCTGATAGAGAGCACGTGACTTCGTGACTGTGGCCCGGATAGGAGAAAAGGGTTAAAACACACAGAGACTGAGTTACCCAGAAAGAACCTATCTTCATCAGAGTCATTAACCTTGAACAGTTAACTCTAGAAATCTACTTCATACTCCACAGCTGGTCTTTTTAAAATGAGAGAAATGGGGAAGAAGGGCAGGAGAAGAGAAAAAGCATTTATATAGTGTCTACTGTGTGCCAACTATATATCTTTTATAAAGATCTCATTTTATCCTCACAACATCCCTGTAAGGTACATGCTATTATTATTCTTTTTTTGCTGAGGCAATTGGGGTTAAGTAACTTGCCCCAGGATCACACAGCTAGGAAGTATTGTGTCTGAGACCAGATTTGAACTCAGGTCCTCCTGACTTCAGGGCTGGTGTTCTACCCACTGTGCCCCTATTATTCTTATTTTAGGGTTGAGAAAACTAAGGCAAGCAGAGATTAAATGATTCGCCCGTCTCTTTTAAAATTCTGTGGCTTGCAGACTTGTTGTCTTGGATCCAACTCATATGAACTTAGGAAAAGTGATTGTTAAATTTTCAGTATGAGCATTTGTACCTCAGAAATCAGCAAATGCTCTAATCAAGACTTAATTGATTGTTTTGTTGATTGTCTAGATTTGAAAAAGCAATGGGGAAAATGTTAACATTGCAACTTAAACTTGAATATGCTGTGCTTTTCAGAGAGATGGTTATTAAATACCAGCACTGCCTTGCTTCTGGGCAGCCCCCCCATACTTCTGAGCTCTGCCCCATGGTGCTTGACACTGTTCAGACCACCACTCTGCCTGTACTCACAGGCATGTCTACCTAACCTGCTATTACTTCTACTTTTTGCTTAACTAAGAATCTTTGTTGGTTTGCCCTTGGAACGTGTTGGACCAGACATCCCCCTTATGCTTCTATAGATACCTGCTGTTGTTTTGGGATCTGTGTTCTAGCTAGTCTCCCTTTTGTGCTTGGCCAAAGTACACTGAGATTTGCAGAGAATGAGTGGTGATGCTATTTGTGGGCTCTCTGTGTGCCTCCAAATGATCCTCTCTGCTAGAGGCTTTGCCCTGAAGGATCATGATGAGATTATCTGGTGAGGACTGATAAGAGTGGTCCAGGAGCCTTACCTGTGCTGTTGTTGAGCTTTGGAAACTCCCTCCTTTATTTATTTTGTGGCATGAGGGTTAGCACACTGGCCTTCAATCCTGCCTCAGACACGTATTAGCTGTGTGATCTTGGGAAAGTCACTAAACTACATTCAGTCTTAGCTTCCTCATGTGCAAAATGGGAATATAATACCTATTTTAGAGGGATTTGGGGAGGATAAAATGAAATAAAATCTCTCTCCCCATCTGCCTCCCTCTCCTGAGTATATGTATGTAGACATGCATATATACCATGTATAAAATGTAACTACAGAGAGTTCTACATGTTTTTACACTCTATTTTCCTCACTAAGAAGCTATATGCTTTTTTTTTTTTTTTTTTTTTTTTTGAAAAATATATTTTAATCTAGAGGTTGTATGCATTAGTATATCTCAGTCATTTACATGATATTTACAATGACTCACGACTACTCACGCAGAAGACATAAATAGAGTGTGAAATACAATGAATTTTAAGAGTCAATTCCAGTCATCCTACCAGATACAAGCCAAAATGTTACAGGAAAGGAAAGAAAGAGAGGTTAAAACTTTTATATTTTATATTTTAAAACCAGAGGGATGAGAGGTCACTCCTAGCAACTTCTGCTCGACAAGTGGGCAGATTCCAGCAGAGCTAAAGGAAAGGCCCTTGTTATAGGCAGGCACATACATGCAGGCCTCCCCTCTGCCAGCTTCATGTCCTGGAGCTGAGCTCTTAGGTCTGCTCCCGCTAACACATCCATGAGAAATGTTTCTAAGATTCTTTCTTTAAAGGATAATGCTTTGGTCATATGGTACACTGATAGCAGTTAGTGTGATCTGGTAATGAGTAGCAGCTTTCAACAACTGAGGAGGTAGGGAATGTGGTCACCTTTTAAAAATGTTTCTCAGTGGGAGAAACTATCATCCACAACTAGCCAACTTAACCACTCCTGTGGCACTTTAAGGAATATCCAGGGTTGCCTGGAATAAGCAAAGAAAGGCATCAGCTCAAACTGTGTTGGAAAGCTTTTATAAAAATATCTGGCATGCCCAGACTACTCATTCAAAGCCCTTCTACTGTGATTCTAGCTACTATACTGGTTTTAGGTCATAGTTACAATTCATAATACATACTCAATGTATGTATTACTGTATGTATTAGGGGATTTCCTATTTAATATGTGTAGATATCTTTGTATTCATTTCATAGAGCATGGCACAATGTCACTATTTTAAATATAACAATGCTTATAGTTTTGTATTTGTTTTATGACATATTGATCAAACTAAGACTATGCCTGGGGTCCAAGATCTGAGCATTAAGTAAGTAATACTTTCGGATGGGAAGTTAGCATTAAACTGATGGCAAGAATCTATTCTACAAAAAGCAGGGACTACCTCCATTAGGAGCCTCCTCCACTGCAGGAGATCCTAGCTAAGCAAAGACAACTATCCTATCCTACTCTATTCTACATGGGTACCTCTTCAGGATAATTCTTTAAAAAGACCAATTAAAAAGCTAACTATATCCAATAATCTACTATTGGCCTACTTGGTAATAATAAAAAGTTTTTAAAAACTATTTGCCTATCTGATAATAATAAAAGGTTTTTTAAAAAGTTATTTCTTTAGCTAGCCAACAATTTCAGTAAGTATACTGCAGGACATCTTGTAATGCTATGCACAGAGGATGTAGCAAAATTCAGTGTTAAAAAGCCATCCTACACTACAAGTTGTTGGCAACTGTTTCCTTAATGGTTATTGCAGGAGTAGGCCCAACATGAGTCCATATGTACCCTTTCTCTGGTCTAGTGGGGACAGTGGGGAATGGTGAGGATCGAGATTTGAAATATTCTGAAGGTGCATGACAAACAAATTCCAAATATTCCATCTTCCTTGGAAGATCTTCTTCTGGTCCTATGATGTAAGAGGCCGGGTCAAACTGGTCTTTGGGGCTGGCCGTTGTAGGGAGGAGCCATGTGAGTGCTGCACTCTTCTCACAGTACTGGTCCTGGATAAAGCCCCTGATCTGAGCATAGTACGTTTTTCCATCTTGTTCATCAACTACAGAAACAACATCTCCAATCTGGTAATACACTCCCTTGTGAAATATTGATTCTGCAGTAATGATGGTAGAAACTGCTTCAGGAGCTTTGATGGGGTTCTTCAGCTTGAAGATGTGCCGGCGGCCCTTGCCCTTGGTGGACACCTTCTTCTCGGCCGCCGGGGCCGACTTGTACTTGGTGTTTCGGAGGCGCGCCGAGCGCCGGTGGATCTCCTGCTTGCTCTGCCGCGGACACATCAAGGAGCCGGCACGAGCGGCCGCCGTTAGCGGGCGGGGGCCCGGCCGAAGCTATATGCTTTAAAATTAAAAGTATAAATACATTTTCAAGAGTCATCATAGAAATGTTCAACTAATTTCAAGGAGTTAATTGTGTTTTATGACCACTACCATCTTACTCCATTTGAAATTTGTTAGGCAGTAACAAAGTTTGAAATGTTGAGTCTTCCAAGAAGAAAATTACCTTTTAGCTCTAAATCTTGGGCTTCTATGAAACTGCTGGTGCTGAGGTTGGTCTCCTGATTCCTAATCCTATATTCTGCTTGTCAGCCCATGCTGTCTTGCTTCAGTGGGACTTTTCCCTTCATTAGCTTTTTTAAAAATCCCACATGGACACTATTTAGCATCTAGTTTCCTGTCAAACAGCTTTCCTTTAAAGTCCTTTGAAGTCAACCAGCAGGCTTCACTCCCCTTCCATAGACAAGGGGCCTCTAAGCAGTAAAGATTGAGGGTTTCTTGGGATTTCTTATATGTGTTTGGTCTGTAATACATAAAATATACACATGCACACACATATTCATGGATGTATATATAACTCATTCCCAATTGGGAGATTTATTTCAAGTAACAAATGCTTCTGGTTAGCTTCTGTATGGATCAGGTCCAGCCCCAAATCATTGCCATGAGTAAAATTCATTGACAGCACAAGGAAATGAAAACAAACGTTCCCTGACATGGGGCATTTCCGTCTGGAGGCCTCTGGGATTTCTCCTCCTCTATTAAAATATCCACCAAATTACATGGAGTGGAACTTGGCAGCCACGGGCCAGTGGAGGCCTGTAGCACTTTAATTGTTTCAGGAGAGAGGGGTCCGGATGAAATGCCATTTGAAAAATCATTCTCCTTCCCCTGCCCCTCTGCCCCCCTCCTCCATTTAAACCTTGGTGAAGGCTGCTCAAGGTTTAGGGGAGTCTTTGCTCCCTCTACAGGCCAACAGATGCTCCAGGACTGAGTTCTGGCCAGAAGCACCTAGATCACCAGGGGAAAGATTGTGTTGTCTCTGGCAGCATCTTTATTCTACTTTTTGGGAAGCTATCCCTTTAGGGATGGGGTGGAGGGAGTGTTGACAGCTGAAAACCCAACATTCTTGAGGCGGAAAGCCCTACATTCTTGAGATGGTCTTTTAAGCTTCTGGCTTAGTCCTGGACAGACAAATTCTGAATGTGGTTTTGATCAAAGACATTAGATTGAAAATAACTGGAGTTTAGGAGATTGAGTTTTTGCTCTCCTCCATTTCTTCCTTCATCACTTCTTCCCTCTTTTCTTCATTTTCTTTTTCTTTTCACTTCTTCCTTCTTTACCTCTTCCTTCTCTATCTATACATTTTTCTTTTTCTCTCTTTTCTTTCCTCTGTGATTTCTTCTAGAAATGAATTAACTTCACAATCAAGTCAGACAATACCCCTGGGAAATATTTGGGAGCTCTGATAGTTTACATTGTGGCTTGCAGGATAACTTTCTCAAAGCAAGTCCAATCCTTTTGGGCGCTGGCCACCCCCAACAAAGTTTAAAAAAGGTACCAGCCATGCATAGTTCCTTCCTTCTCCTCCCTCTATTTTAGTGCCCATATTCCTAAGCACATGTACCCCATAGTGCTCTGGGATAATCTTCCTACCAAAATAGTCATTAAGGCTAAGCAGAGGAAAAAGCTGGCCTTGACTTTTCAAACTCCCAATTCCAAAGCTATCCATATAGGTATTGTTTTTACCCATTATAAACTGTGATGCTTGGGGTAGATGTCAATATTTTGGGCTGGCTTTATTGTGAGCCCAGCAGACACAACAATGATTGGGAGAAGGAAGTGAAGCTGAGTGACCTCTATTAGACATCCTCAGTACTTGTCACTGTGATCTTTGCAAGCACCTTTATCTCATGACCAAAAATAAGCATTTTTCTTGCTTAAGAACCTACTGTGTATGTATCTGTATGTGTGTCTGTGTGTATATGTGTAAATTCGTAAATTTACTTATGTTTTGGAGAATTTCCTTTGAAACAAGCAAGTGAGCCAAAGCTGTTGGACCATTACATTTCTTTTCTCTGTAGGGTCCTGTGTCCCAGATCTAAGTGTGTCAGGCTTCCAAAAGCATAGGTCTCCTTGCAGCTCTATCTTCTCTTTTGCAGGCTGAACTTTTGAATGTGTGACTGTATGCATGAATGAATGCATGCATCTAAACTTGTAATGCAGCTTTTTCAGAGAAGACTGCCTGTCAGCCTCCAGGGGTTTGAGACTCCTGTTTGTTTGCTTTCCATTTTTCAAGTGTATTCTCTGCTTTCCTCCTTTCTAACCCCTCCTTCTTCTGCTCTTTTCAATGCTTAGTTTTCTTTAAGAATATTCAACAAGGAAGATAATTTTGGAGAATGCATCTTCTTCCCCTTTTTGCCTAGATGACGGACTGTGGGTGTAGAATATAATATTTGTTGTCAGATATAGTTAATGTGTTTGTTGGCTTTACTGAGCTGCTTTTTTATTATTATTTTAGTCTTGTATTTTTTGGTCTTTATTACAAGGGACAACTTAACCAGATAGAGGACAAGGAGGACTATCTTTGGAAATGAAGGTGATACAAAAACACAAGATAGTAATAAAAATGTTTTGCAAAAGTATCTCTGAGGCCAATTCCAATGATCTTGTGATGAAGAGAGCCATCTACATGCAGAGAGAAAACTGGGAATTGAGTGTTGATCACAACATAGTATTTTCACTTTTTTTGTTGTTTGCTTGCATTTTGTTTTCTTTCTCATTTTTTTCCTTTTTGATCTGATTTTTCTTGTGTAGTAAGATAATTGTATAAATATGTATACATATATTGGATTTAACATATTTTTTTAACATGCTTAACATATATTGGATTATTTTTTACCTGGGAGAAGAGGTGAGGGGAAGAAGTGAAAAATTTGAAACACAAAGTTTTGCAAAGATCAATGTTGAAAAATTATCCATGCATATGTTTTGAAAATAAAAAGCTGTAATTAAAAAAAATTAACTATCTCTGAGCAAGACCTTCCTTACCCTCCAGCCTTGCCTTTCCTCCCCACTCCAAGCTGTAAACCAAAAATCAGCCCTATGTAACGGGATGCAATCTTTGCATTCTGGACAACCTTCAAGTCCCATAAGAAGAGAGTTTAGTTGGTATCTTTATTTGTTTTTTGTTTTTTTTTTAAATTTTATTTTATTTGCATAACATATGTGTGGGTAATTCTTCAACAATAACCCTTACATAGCTTTCCGTTACAAATTTTCCCCCCCAACTCCCCACCCCTCCCCTAGATGGCAGGATATCCACTACATGTTAATTATGTTAAAATATTGGCAAATCGAATATATGTATACATATTTCCAAACTTAACATTGTTGTGCAAGAAAAATCTTATCTACACAAACGATATATCAGATAAAGGAAACACAATGTAAGCAAACATCAATCAAGGAGTATGAGAATGTTATGCTGTGGTCCACATTTCGCATCCCTCTCTCTGGGTGTATATGGTTTTCTTCAGTGAACAATTGGAGGTGGTTTGAAACATTTCATTGTTGAAGAGAGCCATGTCCATCAGAATTGATCGTCATATAGTACTGTTGTTGCCGTGTATAATGATCTCCTGGTTCTGCTCATTTCACTCAGCATCAGTTCATGTAAGTCTCTCCAGGCCTCTCTGAAATCATCTTGCTGGTCATTTCTTACAGAACATCTTTATTTGTTTTTTGAGGGAAAATGGGATAGTGTATAAGACAGCTACCTGACACTGTATACAAGGAGAATTACCTTGATACATTTGTTTCTTCCACTTTACCATTAAATATCATTGGAGGGGTAGGGGGAAAGGAGAGTTAGGACTGAAAGATCAGTTAGTAATAACAAGGCTCTATTACCATAGTGATAATCCATTGATTTTTATTATTTTTTTTTTTGGCGGGCAAGATAATTGAGGCTAAGTGACTTGCCCAATCACACAGCTAGTAAGTGTTAAATGTCTGAGGCTGAATTTGAACTCATATCCTCCTGACTTCAGGACAAGTGAGTGATATTGTATCTTAAACATCAGGCGGCAGCTGTAGGGGCTTCCCATCATTCCAGAGCTTTCTTGTGAGCTCTCTCTGAGCAAGAGAGGGAGGGTAGTTTGAGGCAGTGTGCAAGGAGAGCCCTTCAGAGCTAAACCTGGCTTTTTTTCAGTGAGAAGGGGCTAGTTCAAGGACTTTCCACTCTTCTGCTTAGAACTGTTTTATTCTTCCCATGTGTTCTTGCACAACAAGATTTGGAAGCCAAATAGCTTGAAGAAGAGATGGAACCCAAGTTTGTTTGTTTTTTTTCCCTTTCCCCTATCCTACTTGCTAAAGCTTGTTTAAAAAAGGATTATTTTTGGCTCCCTGGCCAGAGCAGGGGAGTGTCCTCTTATAGGATTAGCATTCAGCAGACCTTGGGATGGAGAGAAACGGAAGTTAGTTTCTAATCAAAGATTTCTAACTCCTACCCCCTCTACCTACTTCTTTTCATTCATAAGATACAGTTCTTCTCCATGGTGATTTAATAAGATGCTGTCTGTGTTCTTGGATTTTCTCATCTTTGCCTTTCTTTTCACCTGTCTCTGGGATTTATTTCTAGCTGTTGAAGCTTTCTCCGTACCTTTGCTCTACTTCCACAAGTGGTTCCCTCCTTTACATCAGCATGGCAGAAGAGAAGATAAAGCATTTATTCCTTTTGTCTTTTTATCATAATATCCTATTTCCTTTCTTTCTAGACTAAATCTTCCCTTGTGGGGAAAAAAAGCAAAAAAAAAAAATCCAACTAAAAACCTTATCTAACAACACATACAGTATTTAATAATATATGAATAATAGCTGCATTTATATAGTTAATGTTTCATGGTTTGTAAAGTGCTTTACAAACATCTCATTTGAGCCTCACAACAGCTCTTTGAGTAGGTACTATTATCATCATTTTATACATGAGAAAACTAAGGCAAGAAAGAGAATAAATGACTTGCCCAAGTTCTTACAGCCAGCAACTCTTTTTGATCATTCATTGCTTTTTTCTTTATTGAGTTCAATCCTTTTAGTCTTTTTTTATTTGTTTGTTTATATTGCTAGAATCATTGTTTATATATTCCCTTGATCCTGCCTATTTTATTTTGCCTTAGTTCATCTAAAATTTCCCATGTTTCTTCAATTTTTTATATTTATCATTTATTATTACTCTGAACATATTCTATTGCATTCTTAATCTAGTGTTAGTGAAGTTAAAAAATTGTATTTCAATATCATTGGTTTCCTTTGGAATCATATGCATTTTATTATTCATATAAAAACATTTTGATAAAAGGGTTGGTAGACTTCACCATATTTCCAAAGGGTCCATGATACAAAGATATGCTAAGAACTACCATTTTAGAGTGATTTCCTCTGGAAGCTTCTTGAGTTATAAAATCCCTTTTGCTGTTTTTCAGTCATTTCACTCATATGTAATTCTTTGTGACCCCATTTGGGATTTTCTTAGCAAAGATATTGGAATGGTTTGCCATTTCCTTCAGCAGTTCATTTTACAGATAAGGA
>JAJPUD010030163.1:0-13355 GCA_023553655.1 Myrmecobius fasciatus
CCAGTGATGGTCCTTAAAAACTTACTTTGGAGTTTTGTCTAAAGGAACCTCAGGATCTGGCGTCATCACTTCTTTGCCTTGATAAAAGCTGTCTATGGTGAGAGCTCTCTTTTGCTTCTTCATTTTTTTTTTTTTAGACACTGGTTATCTCTTTAAGGCTCAGAAAAATCTTTGTCCTGGGGCAATTCGGCGAATTAAGTTAAGGTGCCGGACTGGTGGGGACTAGGACTAAATCGGGATTACTCCTTACACAAGGCAAGTCTGCCAGAACACTGCCCCCAATCAGGGCAGAGTGTCCCCATTCCCTCAGATAAACTCCAGGTATTTGGAATTTGGAGTTTGGAGTTTCTGTCAAGATGAGCTGAGCTGAGTCACACCCTCACTTAAGGCCTACACCACTGTTTATCCCTCTGTCTGAATTAGACAAACCTGATATGAAGTTCTTCAGAGATATCAGCAAGCAGTGTCCAAATATTTCTGGATTCGTTGACTTGAAGATCAGTTCAGAGGCTTATTTTATTGTTGGTTTGAGAGAAGATCAGAGGAGGACACAGAGAGTAACGTTTTCGCTCTGCCATCTTGGCTCCGCCAATATGTTAAATTATATGACAAATCCAGTATGTATACATATCTATACAGTTATCTTACTGCACAAGAAATGTCAGATCTAGAAAGAGAGGGAAAAAAAAAAACAACCTAAGAAGGAAAATAAAATGCAGGAAATATTCACAGAAAGCGTTAAAATGCTGTGTTGTGGTTCACACTCAGTTCCCTCAGGCCTCTCTCTGGATGTATATGACTATCGTCGTCATCACTGAACAATAGGAACTGGTTTGAATCACATCATTGTTGAAGAGAACCATGTCCATCAGAATTTTTTTTTTCATCCTTTTCTTTTTTTTAATTTTTTTTGTTTTGTTTTATTATTAATACTTTTTATTTGCAAAATGTATGTATGGGTAATTCCTAAACATTAACCCTTACAAAGCTTTCTGTTACAAAATTTTCCCCCCTACTCCCCACCCCTCCCCTAGATAGCAGGATATCCACTACATGATAATTATGTTAGAATACTTAAATCAAATATATGTATAGTTATTGCCACACATCATTTTTGTTCAGGAGAAATAGTATCTACAAGAAAGAATAATCCGATAAAGGAAATACAATGCAAGCAAACATCAATAGCAATCATGAAAATGTGACGTTGTGGTCCATATTTCATATCCCTCTCTCTGGGTGTATATGGTTTTCTTCACTGAACAATTGTAATTGGTTTGAAGCATTTCATTGTTGAAGAGAGTCATGTCCCTTAGAAGTGATCCTCATATAGTACTGTTGTTGCCGTGTACAATGATCTCCTGGTTCTGCTCATCTCACTCAGCATCAGTTCATGCAAGTCTCTCCAGGCCTCTCTGAAATCGTCCTGCTGGTCGTTTCTCACAGAACAACAATATTCCATAACATTCATATACCATAATTTATTCAGCCACTCTCCAATTGATGGGCATCCATTCAGTTTCCAGTTTCTAGTCACTACAAAAAGAGCTGCCACAAACATTCTTGCACATGTGGGGCCCTTTCCTTCTTTTATGATTTCTTTGGGATATAAGCCCAATAGAAACACTGCTGGGTCAAAGGGTATGCACAGTTTGATAACTCTGAGCATAGCTCCAAATTGCTCTCCAGAATGGTTAGATCCTGTTCACAGCTCCACCAACAATGCATCAGTGTCCCAGTCTTCCCACATCCCCTCCAACATTCATCGTTATCTTTTCCTGTCATTTTAGCCAATCTGACGGGTGTAGTGGCATCTCAGAGTTGTCTTAATTTGCATTTCTCTGATCAGTAGTGATTTGGAGCACCGCAAAGATAGTTTTCAATATTCACCTTTGCCAAAACTGTGTGTTTAAAGTTTTTCTACCTTTTTTTTTCCTCCCCTCATCTTTCTCCAAGATAGCAAGCAATCTGATATAGGTTAAGCATGTGCAGTTCAGTTTCTAAACATATTTCCGTATTTGTAATGCTGAGCAAAAAAAAATAATCAGATCAAAAGGGAAACAAATGAGAGAAGAAAAAAAACAAGCAAATTAGCACCAAAAAGATGAAAATACTGTGCTTTGATCCACATTCCACTTCCACAGTTCTCTCTCTAGATGCAGATGGCACTTTGCATCATGTCTATTGGAATTTCCTTCTTTCTTTTGAAAAGAGCCAAGTCCATCACAATTGATCATAACACAATCTTGTTGCTGTGTACAATGTTCTCTTGGTTCTGTTCACTTCACTTAGTATCAGTTTATGTCAGTCTTTCCTGGCTTTTCTGAAATCATCCTGCTCATCAGAGAAATCAATTTATTTCATGTTTTTTTTAGAATGCTCTCTTTAAATTCTTTAATATATAAAATCTTTTAACATATTCCAGTGCTCCAAAACTACCCTGTTATGAATTTATCATTTTAGGTGTGGTCTTACTGCTGCTGTCTTCTGGCCTGTTTGATTGCACTTCTGGAATGGTTTAATAAATTATGTTTATATTGTTTCTAGGGGGAATACTTCCACTTCTAAAGAACTAACATAATCAGGCTTGGATCACAACTTTTTTGGTGAGTTGAGGGCCGCCTATATTATAATTTAGAATTCCTGTAGGCTATTTTAATCTACACTGATGTTCTTATTTTTTTTCTTCTGAGAAATAGGCCAGGTAAGTTTATTTGTTGAACTACTTCAGCCGGTGGGTTGCTAGACCATTCCTACCTTCTCTCTTTTCAGTGAAATAATTTTAGCCCAGTAAGATATTTTACTAAAGCATGTTATGGAAGCCAGTTTGTTTAGTAACTATTGAAAGGGAAGGGCGATGTTTGTGGTATAATAGGAATGCTGTAACCACTGTAACTAGTTATTTGACACATCTTTTTACCTGCCTTGAAAACCAGCCTCAGCTAATAAGCATGCTTAGCCCTATATTTTAGCAGTTTCTTGGCAGGAATTCAGTGAAAAAGAGTTAGAATAGAAAAATGAAATTGTTAACCAAAAATACTGAATCTGAAGAGAGCCAGAATATCACAGAAAGACAATGAAAGTTTAAAGAAGGAAGAAGAGAGGAACTAGTAAATGTATTACCAGCATAATTAAAGTAGGTTTTCTATGGTCAAAATGAATAAAAATCATATGTTCTAACAGTCTCCATGACAGCAAGAAACTGATTGCATTGAGATGCTGAGATGCTTTTAGCCAGCTAGTTCATTCAGGGACAGGAGTATAATGTGTACTTTTTTGCATGTGGGAGATACCTGGGAAGTAGAGGAAAGAAGCCTGGGATTTTGATGCTTTCCTATTCTTGTTTCAATAATAATAATAATAATAATAGCTAGAATTTATAAAACACACAGCCTTTTATAGATGTTAACTTACTTGAACCTTGACAAAAACTAATAAAATAGATGCTATTATTATTAATCACCATTTTATAGATAAAGAAATTGAGGGGAAAAGTGGTTTAAGCAACTTACCTGGGGTCACAGAATTAGTAAGTTTCTGAGGCAGTATTTGAACTCAGAGCTTCCTGACTACAAGCCCAAAAACAAACCATTGTACCACTTAGTCACCTCAAGATGAATGATAGAAATGGGAAGAATGTAGCTAGGCGGAGAGTTGTAGGTTTGTTTTGTTTTCTTTTCCTGTGTTCTTGCCTCAGAGCCACGCTAAGACCTATCCCTAGACTTCTGTGTCATACTCCTGATTTGTAATCAAACATGATGTCTTTCCAGATTGTTTTGGCCATAGAACATCACTAACCCAACATGTCCACATCACATTATGAATCACAGTTGTACCTTCTTGAGACCTTCAGTGGTTCTGCCACAGGGAATGGAAAACTACAAGGTTTCCCAGTTGTAGTTCCCTGCAAGTTATTCATTGGTCTAAAACAGATCTCCTTTCAGAAATAATCTGGTCCAACCTACTTATTGTACAGAGAAGCTTAGAAGGTAAGGAATTGCTTGACTGAAGTTAAATATCTATTGAACAACAATTAAAATTCCAGGCCAGTAACTCACTTCATTTCAATTTTTATTTTTTTATTTTTGGTGAGGCAATTGGGATTGAGTAACTTGTTCAGGATCCCATAGGTAGGAAGTATTAAGTTTCTGAGTCCAGATTTGAACTCAGGTCCCCTGACTCCAGGGCCAGTACTCTATCCATTTCACCATTTAGCTGCTCTGAATCCAGTCTTCTTTCACTTTTTTCACCTACAAAGCCTCCACACTAGCTAAGACCCCTATCAGCTTTTTGCTTTACCTATTATAAAAGACAGTGAATGGATTTCCCTGGTTCTAAGGGCTCCACTCTTTGCTAAGTCTTCCTGAAACAATTTTTTAATTCAGTTATCATGAATTTATTAAATACTTACAATGCTCCAGGCACCATGCTAAATACTGGCCACAAAAAGAAAGGTAAAAACAGTCCCTGTTATACTTAAGAAGCCTCATTTTTCTCATCTATAAAATCTAACTCACATAGTTGCTGCAAAAAACAAATGAGATAATGCAGGTATGGGAGAACTGTCCTCTGTTCCTCAATCCCATTTAACATTGTAAAATGCTCTAAGTCAAGATACCTCCATCAGGTGGGATGGCCTCTTTGATTGAGTAACAAAATCAAAGGTGTTAACAATTTCTAAATATCTCTATTGAATTAATCAAAGATGTAAATAAGCCACAAACAAGTTATTGATGAATTTTGTAGAAGTGAAGGGCTTAGGTCATTGAAGGAAAGCCAGTGGCTATCCCCAGGAAATCTCTTTTAGCTATAACAAATAGTCACAGCTATGAGGCTCCGATAGAACAACATACCAAATTGGATTCAGGATTACACTATTCTTAGCTGTGGAGAAGTTGCAGCCAACTCCCTGAGAGAAAATCACTTGAGTGGTGAAGTCAGTGTCCCTGTTTCTTTCTCCTCTCTCTTTAACCAGAGGATGACCTGGAGAATTTAATTAACACGAGAATATTTGGACTTTCACTCTGCATCGATAACAGGGTCCTCAGAATGTCAGTAGTTTCTGGAATTATTGGCATCAGGAGCTCAGGGCATACTAGGCACTCCAAAGATAGACAGCCTTAGGACTCCAGAACAATACTGACTTTGCTCATTTTCCCCATTTTCCCCAGGGACCTTGTGCATATGTGGGAATTTGTGTTCCATTCAAAGGCTCTGTTCGGTCACTGGATGTGAGGGTCAAAAGAAAAAGATCCAAATAGGCTATTGTATATTGATGAAGTTCTAAAGAAGACTGAGGAGGAGCTGTGAGACTAAGGCAGAACCAAGAGAGATGTGCCTCAAAAACAGATTATCTGATAGGTGATCAAATGCTGCAGAGATCAAAAGAATGAGGCCTGAGAAAAGGACTGAGAATTTTTTACTGATTAAGAGATCATTGTTGTTGACTTTGGAGAAAGTAGTTTCAATTGAATAATGAGGTTGGAAACCAGACAACCTGAAGCATTAGGAGATAGTGTGAGGAAAGTGAAGGCATTAAGTACAGATAACTTTTTTTTTTCCCCTGCAAGAAAATCAGGGTAAAATGACTTGTCCAGGTCCAAGTGATCCATCCACTGCTCCACCTGTCTTTCCCCCTCCATTGTCTCCCTCACCACCCATGACATTTTTAAGGATATTAACTCAGAAGAGGAGAAGGGATTGCTAGCTAGGATCTTAGGGTTTTTTTGTTTGTTTGTTTGTTTGTTTGTTTGTTTGAAAGAAATATAGCTAGTATAGAAAGAGAGATTAAAGCATAGATTGGGAATAGGGATTTATGCATTCTTCATGTATTTTGTTGAACTGTGAGAGAAGAACATTTAAGAATGGAAACCTGTTAAGCAGAAACTCATCTCATTCAGTGTTCTGCATTGAAACTATGTATAATTGTCTGTCTCAAGGGCTCTATGCTGCAAGGAGGGAGCTTTGTTTTCTTTACTGTTCTCTGAGACTTTTACTGATTTTCAGTTACTCATAATTTAATTTCCTTTTAGGGTCTTTATTTACATTATTATAGTCACTGTGTATGTTGTTCTATTAGTTTTACTTGTTTCACTCTGCATCATTTCCTACAAATCTTTCCCATATTTCTCTTTCATATGCCTTATTTTTTTAACCATTCCTCAACTGATATGCTTTCACTTTTTTTCTCAATCATCCATATTAATAAGTGTGAAATCATTTGGTCTGAATGAAAAATGTCAAATTAGTCAGATCTATCAAGGTCAAAATTAATTAGTTCACTTGCTGACTCAGAATTTCATTCTCTGTATTCATTGTTTAGAATCACATTTTCAGTCACTATGCAGAGAAGGCCCTTAATTCAAACCTTTCATTATATAGGTAAAAAAATAAGCCTCAGAGAGTATACAAGATATTCCCATAGCTAATACAACTAGTTAGTAGAGCCATTACTAGACTTAGGTTTCTTGCCTTAGTTTAGGGTTCTTTCCAATACATAATTAATTTTTACTCCTCTGTCATCAAGATAGAAAAAAAGGGGGTCATCATTAATAAACCCTAAGCTCAGATCTTTTTACCAACTTCTATCCTCTTTGCCATCCTCAAATCTATTTGGCACTAGAAACTGAAACGTGAAATATAAAGACATTTACCTTGAGAAAGAAAGAAGCATTTAATTAGAACTGTCAGAAATAAGGACTATAGAAGAGACTCTTAGCAAATAATAAATGTAGAGACTCAGTATAAGTTTGAGACCTTTCTAGAAGCGTCATGTGGTGAGAAGAATTACCACCACAGGGAACACCCTTCCTCTTCATCTGCCTCTTTGCAAAAGCCATTTGGGCTGCTTTACCATCCACAAGTCTTGGATGTGATGAGGTTCAACAATTCTTTTTCTTCTGATGCAGCTTCTTAAGGTCTTCTAGTCCTTGCCATCTGGTCTGCCTTTATGCCCTGAAATGTTATTTGGCCTATTGATAAAATCTAAGAACCACTGGCCCAAGATCTGCCCCAACATCCCTTAGGACTCTGGGTCTTTCTATACACTCAATAGCTGAACTTTCTCTTTATATGTTTTCTTCCTCAGATCTTTGAGATCAGGGACTGAGTAGCCTTTTCTCTTTGTATTCCAGCACATAACACAGTGCTTGGTGCATAATAAGTGCTCAGTAACACTTTTTGATTTGGAACTTCAGGTTTAAGTGGAAAAAAAAGAAATGAAAGATGAATATTTGTTTCTCCCCTCCTTACCCAGGGGGAAAATTCACTCCAAAATACTTGTCTTGAAGCCCTGCTTACCATTCCTAGTCAAGTGAAGTTTCATGTTCATAGTTATATTCCTTATTGCTCAGATCTCCCATCTTGAGAATTGGGGAAGACACTATATCTTCCTATCTCCCTGTGCTCCACCCAATAAAAAAGTCTTGAAAAAATAGGTAAGTATTGAATAAAAAAGACTGGCCCATTCATGACAGATTCATATCTAAAATTATGATCCATTGGAGATCATTCATGAGACCTTTTATACAATTTGGAGTCAGATGAGGAAGAAGAAGGCTATTCTGCCTTTTATCCTTTCCACCTAAAGTTCATTTTGTTAAACTATGGTGGTGCCAAAGATAGCTGACTCTTTTGTCATTCTCAACCAAGAAACATAGAAAATGTTTTTTCATTATGCAAAGTTTAAAAACTCTTGATTTAAAAAGTGCATAGGTAGCTAGATAATGTAGAAGCTAGAGTGTCAGAGTAGGAGCCAGGAAGATTGGAATTCATTTCATACTCATACTTACAGTTGTTGGACCATTTCTGTTTCAATTTCCTCATGAATATCCCTGAGTTGTGATAGTCAAATGAAATAATGTGTGTAAAGTACACTGTAAACCTTGAAGTGCTAAATAAATCATTATTATTGTTGTTAGAAAATAAAATTTGGAAAGGGTGGTTTGAGGAAAATAGTGTTGATTTGTATTTTCTTTTGAAAAGAGAAATCTTTTAAATTAATATAATAATTTATATACAGAAATAACAGGATCATTTATAAAATAAAATGCTATATGCATATCATAGGTAGCAAATATTTGTTGAATGATACAAGACAGGTTACTTTTTATTTATAACTATGAGAAAAAATTTACATATAAATAAATTCTAATTATAATAGTTTTATTAGTATCACTAGGTTATATATCATAATTAGTCCTCCAAATATATAAATTCTCTGTAGTTCTTTACTCTTGTGTTTTTATACCCTCACTTGTGTGGTTTCAAGAGCTGACTCAGCTGCTTGTTGGTAAAGTTTGGAACTCTGATTAATCATTCTAAACATATGATTCAAAAGAGTTGATTATAACTCATCATAATCTTTAACTTTAACATTATTTTCTCCAAAAATGTCCAAATGAGATATTGGCTTATTGTTGTTCCTTCTATATGAAAAATGAATTGTGTATATTACCGGTAATGTCTCCTTTAGTATTTTCAATTCTTTATGTTAATATTTAGATTTCTCCTAGGTACTAGAGAATGCATTCTTCTCCTCCCCTCCCCCCAGAAAACAATGTTATTTTTCTAACCATCTAATTTCTCTTTATATTTTAGTACTATTATTATTCACTAAGTAACATGGAACAGTGGGGGAAGGATTGAACTAGGAGGAAGACTTGGATTTTAATTCTAGCTTTGCACTATTTTTGTAGTCTTCCTTAAAAATTAAATTAATCTTTTGGAGTCTCCATTCATTCATCTATGAAATGAGATGATTAGATTAGCTGTCAGGCCTTTTTCGGCTTTAAAATTCTTTATTTCTATAAGTAAGGTAGACATCCCAGCATTAGAATGGGCATTGTCAGTGATATGTTCAATTACAGAGGAAATACTGTTATTGGTAATTTTGGTTTTGTTTGTTTGAAATATTTATTTATTGCTGTTAAGTGACTTGCCCAGTGTCACACAGCTAGAAAGTTTTAAATGTCTGAGGCCAAATTTGAACTCAGGTCCATACTGACTTCAGGGTTGGTGCTCTGTCCACTGCACCACCTAACTGCCCCTATTGGTAATTTTGTATACCTTGATTTCAAGGGCTAGGATGTTGCTCAATTGATGAGATTTGACTTGATCCTTTAGTACTTTAAAAAAAACAAACAAACAAACACACACACACACATACAATTAAGCACTATTAATTTTTACACCAGTAAGAATGTTTTTAGGATGTAAGTTTTCTTTGAATCAACATTTTCCTAACTTTCAAAATCTGTTGAATATCATAAATTAATTTTCAAATCCTTATGAATTCAGAAAGGCTTTTTGATCACAGGTTCAATTGTATGTTGAAATTCCTGTTGCACTGATAAAGTTAATAGACATTTAAGTTCCCTGTCTAACAGAAAACTAGTCAATAGAATCACAGTTAAGTAATGTCCATATGTGAAAAATGAAGCTACCCTCCAAATATTATATGTATTTGAAAATTTTTATAATTGTTAACTCAACATGTACAGAATGGAAAAGCTTGGAAAAGGACATATGTAACTAATTCACACGATTGATTAATTTACATAATGACAATTAAGTGCCATAGTAATACAGACTATATGGCCCTATGGTTTATATCATTTTCTCAAGGACTCTCCAAGTCTTCCTTACAGAGTGTTATTTTAGCATGTGTTTCCTCATAGAATTGGGGTTTCTGCTAATATTTACCTTTCGCTCTAAAAGCCCAATATAACTGTGACTAAAGATTAGTCCCGCTAGAACCTTGTAACAATTATTCTGATAAATTTCCTGAGTAAATTTAGTGGTTTTAAGAGGATACATATTTTTGTATTCTGTAAACTTATATCACTGATTTTTTAAGAATGGAAAATTTTATGTTCATAAAGTTGATATTATTTTAGCCAGATACATTTCTTTTGACTAATTCTTAAAATATGTACCCGATCCATTAAGAATTTGGGAGGAGGGCAGGGTTTATGTAATGGGGTTTTCCCTTCTTCCTTTTTATTCTATTTGACCATGGCTATTAGTTCATTATATTTTGCTTTAAAAACAAACTAAAGGGAGGAACCTATCCTTAATACACCTACCTTGGCAGGTTTCCTACACTCAAGATTTTTATACCTAAGTTACAAAGATTTGTTAGTACAAATATAACTTTTAAAAATAATAAATATTGAGGATTCTGAAAATTAGAATTATGTATGCATCACTTACCAAGAAACTATTTACCTATCTTATAGTAGCAAGTGATTACCAAGTGATTTTCTATTTACTTTTGCATTTTCACATTGGCTTTTAAAAAATAGTTAATTCCCATTCTTACCTGAAAATTGATCCCTCTAGTAGTGCAATAACCTTTTGTTTCCATTTTGATTTCTAGACACATTCCTAAATTGTTGCTGAATTGAAGCACAACTTAATTGGAATAATATTTGCTGTATGACTTTAGCCACGTCTCCTAGTCTCTCTGTGTCTTTGATAGCTAAGAGTTACTGAACATTTAATGATTTACATTAGTAGACAGTGCCAACTCTTTTTTATTGTCTTTAGCAATAAAACTACAATGAAAGCCACTACTGCATATTTCTTCCTCTCTTCCCTCCCCACCCCTTTAAAGGAAATTGAGTGTTAGAAAGTAGAAGAATCTATCTACATAGAATCACATAGATATCAAGCCTCAGAGCCTGTATTCAAATCCTTAAACACTCAGATGGAGTCTTCTAGAAACACATTAGGTTACCCTAAGTAAACCCTCCCCAAGTTTTCCCTAGCAAAAAGAAATGGTGTAAATTTTTAACTTGTAACCCTTAAAACAAGAAATCTTTTACAATTCTATAAGCTCATGATTCTGTATATATAGTACAACATGGACTGCACCAGCAGTGTGCTTAATAGTAATTTGGTATTTCCTGTAGAAAGATTGAGACCAATGGTCTTGTCACAGTCTAATAAAAATGCATTTAGCACCACTGGTGTTCAAAATATGAGAATTCCAAGTAAACAAATTTGCCAACTTCAGGTATCACACTTTTGAATGTGCTTATGTGTATCCAGATATCACTCACTATACTCTATACACACAGTCAACATCCAAAAAATAAGTATGGTATAAAAAATAGTTTTATGTCTCCTTAAAAGATGGTAAAGTAACCTATTATTGTAGAACTGCTTGATAAATTGCCATCTTCATTCTGCTGTGTTTCTCTGGAATTTGTCATCTTATTCAACCTTTATTTAAAGTTACAGACATTGCAACGATGGAAGTATAGGTAATGGGAGGAAAACCAGCACTGGGTTATTTTTCTCTCCTTCAGCTCTGTAATAACCTTGATATTCCTCTATCTGACTATAATCTCCTATCATTACTTTCCTCCCTCTTCTTCACACACTTCCAACTCTTCACTGCCTCCCCCTCTAAATACCATTTCAGGCCATTCCCTCTGTTCTGACTTCACTTTTGAACCATTCCATTCACATCACTAAAGTTAACTTGCTCAGCTTTGTTTTGCCTTTACTCTTGAATAGCTCGTCCCATTGTCCTGTCACCATTAAGGCACAGATTACTTCTATTATCTATTTCATTTATTCCTACTCACAGGCTACTGAAGTAAATTGGAGGAAATCAGGATCCATATTTACTGGGTATGTGATAAATACATGATATCAACTTCAATCATGCTGCAGTCCAATTTTTTTTTATGATCCAAATTGATTCCCGATGTCTCTTCCAATACAAGATATTTTAAACTTTCTCTTCTTTCCTCAAAACTCTCATACTATCTCCCCACCTGAGGACCTCACTTCTTTACTGAGAAAATTGAGGCTGCCTTATTTAGACACTTTATTCTTCTCTTTTCTTCATCTCAATTCCAATCATTTGTATATTCCCACTTCTCCAGTTGCTCCTTTAAACTTTTGAAAATCTGGCTTCCAACTTATTCACTGAACTGAAAGTATTTTTTCCAATGTCATCAGCTGTATCTTAATTAAGCCATTCCATGGACTTTTCCCAGTCCTCAGCCTCCTGGAATTATCTAATGCATTTGACATAGATGATCTCCTACTCTTGGATATTGCTGTTCACTTGACTTTCTTTATTCACTACTGAAAATAGTAGGTGGCACCTTAGTTAGCATGCTGGGTCTTAAGTCAACAAGACCTGAGTTTAAATCCAGGTTCAGCTACGTGACCATTGGGTAGTTCACTTAACTCTGTTTGCCTCAGTTTCCTCATCTGTAAAATGAGCTGAGGGAGGAAGTGGCAACCCATTCTAGTATCTGACAAAAAAACTTCAAATGGGGTGATGAAGGGTCAGACATGACTGAAACTACTGAACAACAACAATAAAATACTCTACTGATTGTTCTGCCTTTCTAACCACTTCTGTTGAGTCGCCTTTCTTGACTCATCAAACATATCTTACCACTATAGGTGTGCCCCAAGGCTCTGTTCTAGGCCCTCTTACGGTATCACATATGTAAAGAACTTTGGAGGTCACTAGGCCTAAACCTCCTGCCTGGATGAGTAAACTGAAATTTAGAAAAGTTAAGTAACTTGGTCAAATCCCTACAACTAATACGTGTTGTAGGTAAGATTTGAACCCAGGTTTTAGCAATTGCAAGTCCAGCACCTTATCTCTATGTATGTCCTCTTATCAATTCCCAAGATTAAATAGTCAGCAAATGATTCCAAGATGTACATATCTATCCCTTTGACCTCTCCTAAGCTTCAGGCCTATATTTCACACTGAATATTTTAGGAATAGTAATGTCTTAGATTCTTATTAAGTTTAGTTTATGCATATTCAATTGTACCTTAAATATATTTATTATTTAATATAGTGCTTAGGATTGGCCAGTATGAAAATAGATATTTTATATTAAAACCAGGTTTTCACATGTTGATTGGTTATATGGCTACAGATGAAAAATGAATTTTTATCTCTTCAAGAGAACTTGTAAAATTTGACTACTATTTTCTGCTATCTATTTGTGTGTTAGAGTAATTACTCTCTTCTTGTTTTAAATCTTAATACAGATACAAATTCATTGTGAAACTATATTTAAGATTGTTTTTCTGGTCCTAAACCAAACATTGCAAACCTTTGATCAAAATTTTATAGCTAATAGTAAGCATGTAAGGTCTTGGTTGATTACTTCTTTTAATTCTTAGAGAATGCAAAGTTACAGGATACAAAATTAACCCTCATAAATCATCAGCATTTTTATACATCACTAACAAAATCCAACAAGAGATACAATGAGAAATTCAATTTAAAATAACTGTTGATAGTATAAAATATTTGGGAATCTATCTGCCAAGGAAAAGCCAGGAACTTTATAATTCTTTTTTTTTTT
>JAJPUD010030164.1:570-13354 GCA_023553655.1 Myrmecobius fasciatus
TGATCGTTTTAAGGAAAAGCCCATTTATTCCTATACTCTCTAGTGTTTTTAATAGGAAAGGGTGTTGGATTTTGTCAAAGGCTTTTTCTGCATCTATTGAGATAATCATATGGTTTTTGTCAGTTTGGTTATTAATATAATTAATTATGCTGATAGTTTTCCTAATATTGAACCAGCCCTGCATCCCTGGTATAAATCCTACTTGGTCATAGTGTACTATCCTGGGGATGACTTTCTGTAATCTCATTGCTAAAATCTTATTTAAAATTTTTGCATCAATATTCATTAGGGAAATTGGTCTATAGTTTTCTTTCTCTGTTTTTACCCTACCTGGTTTAGCTATCAGCACCATATCGGTCTCATAGAAGGATTCTGGCAGTATACCTTCTGTCCCTAATTTCTCAAATAGTTTGTGTAGTATTGGAATTAATTGTTCTTTGAATGTTTGGTAGAATTCACATATAAATCCATCTGGCCCTGGAGATTTTTTCTTAGGGAGTTGGTTAACAGCTTGTTCTATTTCTTTTTCTAATATGGGACTATTTAAATAATTTATATCCTCTTCTGTTAACCTCGGCAATCTATATTTTTGTAGATATTCCTCCATTTCATTCAGATTTTCAAACTTACTGGCATAAAGTTGGGCAAAGTAACTCCTAATTATTGCTTTAATTTCCTCTTCATTGGAGGAAAGTTCTCCCTTATCATTCTTGAGACTAACAATTTGATTTTCCTCTTTCCTTTTTCTTATCAAATTAACTAAAGGCTTATCTATTTTGTTAGTTTTTTCATAGAACCAACTCTTAGTTTTATTTATTAACTCAATAGTTTTCTTATTTTCGATTTTATTAATTTCTCCTTTTACTTTTAGAATTTCCAATTTGGTATTTAATTGAGGGTTTTTAATTTGTTCTTTTTCTAGTTTTTTTCATAATAAGCCCAATTCATTGATCCTTTCTTTCTCTATTTTATGCAAGTAAGCATCTAGAGATATAAAATTGCCCCTTAAAACCGCTTTGGCCGTATCCCACAAATTTTGGTATGTTGTCTCCTTATTGTCATTCTCCTGGATGAAATTATTGATTGTGTCTATGATTTGCTCTTTCACCCATTCATTCTTCAGGATTAGATTATTTAATTTCCAATTACCTTTTGGTTTATTTTCTCCTGGCCTTATATTGCATGTGATTTTTATTGCATCATGATCTGAAAAGGATGCATTTACTATTTCTGCCTTTCTGCATTTGATTTTAAGGTTTTTATGCCCTAATACATGGTCAATTTTTGTATAGGTTCCATGGACTGCTGAGAAAAAAGTAAACTCCCTACTGTCTCCATTCAACTTTCTCCATAGATCTATCATACCTAACTTTTCTAATAATTGGTTTATCTCCCTAGTTTCTTTCTTATTTATTTTGTAATTTGATTTATCTAATTCTGAGAGAGCAAGGTTGAGATCCCCCACTAGTATCGTTTGGCTGTCTATTTCTTCTTGCATCTCTCTTAATTTCTCCCCTAGGAATTTGTGTGCTATTGCACTTGGTGCATATATATTTAGTATAGATATTGCTACATTATCTATGCTACCCTTTAATAAAATATAGTTTCCTTCCTTATCTCTTTTGATTAGATCTATCTTGGCTTTTACTTGATCTGAGATAAAGATTGCTACCCCTGCTTTTTTTTGTTCGCCTGAAGCATAATAGGTCCTGCTCCAGCCTTTTACCTTCATCCTATATGTGTCACTATGTTTTAGATGTGTTTCTTGTAGACAACATATTGTGGGATTCTGGTTTTTAATCCAGTCTGATATCCGCTTCCGCTTTATGGGAGAGTTCATCCCATTCACATTCACAGATAGAATAACTAATTCTTTATTTCCTGCCATCTTATTTACCCAAGTTATGTTTTCCCCTTTCCTTTCCCCTTTCTCCCTTCCCCCCACCTCAGTACTTTGCTTTTGATGACCCCTCCTCCAGACAATACTCCCCTTTCCTTTCCCCTTTCTCCCTTCCCCCCTCCTCAGTACTTTGCTTTTGATGACCCCCTCCCCCAAACAATACTCCACCCTTTAGATCCCTTCCCCCTGTTTTTACTCCTTTCCCCTGATTCTTCTATTTTCCCTTCTATTAGTTTGTCCCTTACTTTTCCTCCTTTCCCTCCCACTTCCCTCTAGCAACAGACAAGTTTCTATGTGAAATCAAATGTCTGATATACACTTTTAGAGCCCAACCTGATGAGAGTAAGATTTACACAGTGCTCGTCTCCCTCCCCTCTTTCTCTCAATTATATTAGGTTTTCTTTGCCTCTTCAAGTGATTTTACCTTGTTTTTACCTCCTTTTTTTTTTAGATCTTATTTTACCACTTTTTCCCTCTTTTCCCCAGTATGGCAACCGAGCTGAGTCCCACCCTCACTTCCGGCCTGCACAGTTGTAGTCTATTTATCTCTCTGTCCGAGTCCGACTAACCTGATATGAAGTTCTCCAAAGAGCCGTGCCCAAATATTTCTGAGTTCGTTAAGTTGAAGATCAGTTCAGAGGCTTATTTTATTGTTGATTTGAGAGAAGATCGGAGGAGAGGCAGAAAGTCACCTTTTCACTCCGCCATCTTGGCTCCGCCCCCCACGATGATGTTTTAAGACAGTACAATCAACTGTACTTAGTATAATGAATGTAGGATAATGAACAGTACATACAACAAACACATTCCCCATTTCCCATGTAAAACTATAATGTGCTTTTGCATAATTACCCAGTGCTTCTGGAAAAATGAGCTCAAATAATAGTGAGGAAAATATGTAGAGAATTTATATGATAAGGCAATTGAATTGTTGTCAAGGTAAGGAAGACCTTTCCCTTTTCAAAAATTCCTTTGTTCCCCCTTATTCTCTGTTGTCAGCACATAGTCCCTCTTCAAATTATACTCATCTCTTTTTCTAAGCTGTCTCCTGTTTTATGCAACTATCTCATTGCATATAATTCTATTCATTTCTGCTTCCTGCACTATGCCTTATTCTCTTGACTTTCTGGACAGAAAATCTCCTGTTAAAAGAGCTAAATATCATGATTTATGTGAAGGTAGAGTGGGAAGGAAAATAGAAATCTCCTGTTCTCCTTGCATGGGTTGGATCAATTAGACAGTTTCTGCTGATAAGCACTTAACTGAACAGGATTTTTTCCTTCCAAGCTTAATTTGGTTAAAGTTTTGCAAAGGTGAATTCAATTTTTCCTGGTCAAATGAGATTGTTCTTTTTAGTTCCATAAATGAAAAATAATCATACTTCATAATGGTTTTAATCCCTTATTTTAAAAAGAGGGGCTAGAAATATTTCATCTTCTCTGTTATATATGTTTTGCTTCCTGTGACATTGATTATGGGGTGGAGGTAAGGGAATAAAATGTCATAAACTCCCCTGTAGCTACATTAGTTAATTGGAGCCTCAAAATAACCTGGCAAGAAGGTTCTGCATTTATCATAATCATCCCCATTTTGTAGAAAATAAAGCGCATTTCAGAGAATTGAAATTGCTTTTCTATGGTATTACAATATTTATATAAGAGAGGCAGGATTTGAACACTATTCTTCAGGAATCCAAGTTCAAAACAATATAATCTTTAAGAATAATTGGATACTTAGAATACTAACATATATTGGCATATAAAAGAAGTATATGACATGCTTTCTTTTATCAAAAGGAATCTTTAAAATGGTCCAAATAAGGCCTAGGAAGATTCTAAGTACATGATAGTTTGGAAATCAATAAACAGAGAAAAACATTTTATCTATTTCTGTTGCCCTATAAAATTCAATATAACTACTCAATTTTAAGCAAGCATTCTTCTAATTATTTAATTTTGACTAGGAATTCTTTTAGCTGATCAACTTTATGAAGTAATTACTCCTGTGCAATTGCTAGGATTAGAGAAAAATAATAATAATTTGTAATTGCAGAAAAACTTAGATTTAGTTGAGAGAGCAGAGAGATTCTGTGTAGAAAACAGTTGCCATAATAATAAGTTCTGCCATTTATGTAACACTCAGGTTTATAAAACAATTTACATATATTTTCTCCTCTGAACCTTGGAATAGACCTATAAAACATGTTTTAACTATTATCACAATTATGTAGATGCAAAAATCAAGATTCAGAGGAGTTATGGTATTCCCATGGTTATATTTTTTAATGCAGGAAAAACTTGGAAAAGTTCCCTTGTGTCCCTGTGTTACATCATACTTAATAAACCTTCTTGTGTTACTCAGAATTCTAGTTCATTAGGTTGTGAAAACCCTGCAGATGTCAATATAATTTTTTTCAGAATTGGAATGTTACTTGGAATTCCAATTCATTAAAATATGAAATTTCTAAGGTAGAAATATCAGAAAAGAACAAGTCAAAAATTCCAAAGTGGAATTTTTCAAAACAAAATTAGTTCATTATTTGTTCCAAAAAGGAAGGAAGTGCAATTCTTTGGAGGCAAATATTAAGAAACAAGTAAAAACAGTATATCATAGTGGATAGTGAGCAGACAAGCAGGCAGAAATGGAGAATATATTATATGCAATATAAAACCTTCAGTCAGAAAGGTCTAAGTTCAAATCTAGGCTTAGACATAAGTTATATGACTCTGGCCAACTCATGCATTATTTCCCTCAGTTTCCTCATCTGTAAAAAAAAAATAATATTGACACTAATCTACCAGGGTTGTCATGAAGATCAAATTAGACAATATTTGTAAAGAGTTTTAACACAATACCTATTATGTTATAAGCATTTCAAAAATATATTTTGTCTTCCTTGGAGTCAGAACCAAGTACTATTTATGACATATGCAGTAGCATATGGGGCCATAAACAAATATCTTAACATTCTGGTGCCCTACTAACTGTCAAAGACAAGGCTTTATATGTCAAATAGAAATCTGGAGTGGTGAGACAGTGATAATCCACACAAAAAAATCTCCTGCTTTGATGATGTCACAAGTCGAGATCATGCCTGCTATTTCTTTAATGTTTTTTTTTTTCTAAAAGAGCCAAAATTCTTAGTAATTACAGATTTCTAAATATATCATCATATCATCTGTGACCATGTTATACTCTTTTAACTATTTTATTATTTTTCTTTGTTTTTATTGTGTTGATATAACCAGAAGTCTACAAGAATCAATCAAAATTAAGTCAGTATAATAGCATTATATTTTAAAAAGTAGAGGGCCAAGATGGAGAAAACTGGATAGGACTTTACCTGAACTTTTACTAGTTTTCCTCAGAACCAATACCAGATAAAGCTTCTGATAGGATTTTGGAATGACAGAATCTCCATATATTTAGAGTGTAACCAAATTTCCAGAAGAAGATATCTTCAAAGGACTTCAGGAAAGTTTTGTCTCAAGTTGGCAGGATTGGATATGGCCCAGTGCAGATGTAGTGTAGGGAGGCCCAGGGTGGAAAAGCCATAAAAGGAATGTATTGGGAAGTTCTTAACCAAAATACAACAATGCTGGTCACTTTGCCTTGGTTCAAAAGGACAGTGGATCAGCACACTAGCTGTGAGACCTCCAGTACAACTAGAGAATGCAAATAGTGAATCCCTGAACCCCAGCTTAACAAGCATGACTTGACCACACCCACCCTGCACCTTGGGAAAGCCAGCAGCACCAGCCCCAGAGAATTGTGAAGCTCCTTTCTCTCTGTAGATGGAGCTCAGGTCAGTCTCCTCTATGTCCTAGGAACAGTCCTGAACTTTTAAAAATAAGCAAAAAATAAAAAGGTCTCTCACTACAGATAGCTGTTATGGAGACAAATAAGAATGGGTCTCAAACCCTGAGGACACTAATGGCAAAATGCCTGCAGATGAAACCTCAAATGTTGATATCAACTTATCTCCAACTCAAAAGGCTCTTTTGGAAGAATTTAGAAAGGATCTTAAAAGAGTTACAAGAAAAATGGGGAAAGGAAAGAAGAGCTTTGTAGGAGCATATGGAAAAAGAATCACAGAAATTGATTAAAGAAAATCGCTTATTTAAAAATAGAGTTGGTAAAACATAAAAAGAAAACAATATCTTAAAAATACAGTAGATCAAATGGAAAAAGAGAATAATTCCTTAAAAGTAAAATTGGTGAAATGGAAAAGGAGGTAAATAAGTTAGCTGAAGAAAATAATTCACTAAAAATGAAAATTGGACACATCAGTCAATGAGTCTATGAGACATCAAGCGTCAAACAAAACAAAACAAAAATGAAAAAGAAAAGAAAAAATTGCAAAATTATTCTTTGGGAAAACAGCTGACCTGGAAAATATCTTTGAAGAACTCACCACAGATTAAAATAACCATTAAAGGAATCCACCCATTCCATCTCCTGGAAGAGACTTCAAAATGAAAACTACAAGGAATATGATAGCTAAATTCCAGAATTATAAGATCAAGGATAAAATACTGAAAACAACTGAAAAGAAATAATACAAATATCAAGGAGCCACAATCAGAATTACCAAGGACTTAGCAGCTTTTACTTAAAAGGACAAAAGAACCTGTAATATATTCCTGAAGGCAACGAGTTTGAACTGCAGCTAAGAATCAATGTTAGAGCAGCAAAACTAAGCATTATCTTTCAGGAAAAAAGATGGTTCTTCAATAAAATAGGGGATTTTGAATTATTTTGGATGAAAAGATAAGAGAAGAACATGAAATGTGATCTTCAAATACAGAACTAAAGAGAAGCATAAGAAAGTATAAAGAGAAGAAAAAACCATGCTTTTTAAAGGTTTAAATGTTTTCATCCCAACATGGGAAGATATGTGTAACTTTTGAGCAGTATCTTTCTAAGGGTTATACTTAAAGGATGTTGGTATGACTTTTTATATAATGAAATAAAGAAGAAACCTATTAAAATTTATGGAAAGAAGGGAGTAGGATAAGCATTACTTGAATATTAATCTAAGTAGATTTGGCTAAAAGAGGAAATGCTGTACATTATTTTTATTTTCATAAAGGAACTTGTCTTACCTTATAGCAAAGGAGGAGGAAAGAAAAAAGCAAAGGTGGGGGCTAATAGAAGGGAGACAAGGAAGAGAAAGGGAAAGGGACAGGAAAGGGGAAGATGTTGAAAAAATGGAATGCAGATTGAGTGAGGTGTTGGACAAAAGAAAAATTTTGATAAGGAGGAAAATGGGACAAGGAGAGAAAAAAGTGTAAATTGAGTAAAATAGGAAGGTAGGAAATAGAGTTAGTAAGTTTACATGTGAATTTGAATGGAAGGGGATAGAAGGTTGGCTTAAAAGCCACAATCCTAAAATATGTTTACAAGAAATACATTTGAAGCTGAGATTCATAATATAATAAAGTAAAAGGCTAGAACAGAATCTATTGTGCGTTAGCTGAAAGTAAAAATAATAAAACAAAATCAGTGGTAATCATCAGGATCTCAAATCAAGCAAAAGCAAAAATAGATTTACATAAAAAAAGATAAGGAAGGAAAACACATCTTTCTAAAAGGTATCACAGCTAATTAAATAATATCAGTTCTAAACATATGTGCAGCAAGTAGTATAGCATCCCAATTGTGAGAGGAGAAAAGAAGTTAACAGAAAAGCAAACTATAATAATAAGGGACGTCAAAATTGCTCTCTGAGATGTAGATGAATCAAACCTCAAAATAAACAAAACAGAACTAAATAGAATTTTGGAAAAGTTAGGTATGATAGACCTTTAGAAAAAATGGAATGAGGAGAGATATGGGGAAACTGCCCAAAAATGGATCATGTCTTAGGGTATAAAAACCTCAAAATGAAATGGAGAAAGGCAGAAATAATAAATTAATTCTTTTCAGATCATGATGCAATAAAAATAACATGTAATAAAGGGATGGGGAAAATAGAGCAAAAATTAATTGGAAACTAAATTATCAAATCCTGAAGAATGCATGAGTGAGTCACAAAACTATAGAAACAATTGCTAATTTCATCCAAGAGAATGATATAAGGAGACAACCAACATGCCAAAATTTATTGGATGCAGCCAAAGCAATTCTTATGGGAAATTTTTTTATATCTAGATGTTTATTTATTTTTTATTTTTATTTTTTATTAATACTTTTTATTTGCAAAACATATGTATGGGTAATTCCTAAACATTAACCCTTACAAAGCTTTCTGTTACAAATTTCCCCCCCTACTCCCCACCCCTCCCCTAGATAGCAGGATACCCACTACATGATAATTATATTAGAATACTTAAATCAAATGTATGTATAGTTATTGCCACACATCATTTTTTTGTTCAGGAGAAATCGTATCTGTAAGAGAGAATAATCTGATAAAGGAAATACAATGCAAGCAAACATCAATAGAGAACATGAAAATGTTATGTTGTGGTCCACATTTCACATCCCTCTCTCTGGGTGTATATGGCCTTCTTCACTGAACAATTGTAATTGGTTTGAAACATTTCATTGTTGAAGAGAGTCATGTCCATTAGAACTGATTTTCATACAGTACTGTTGTTGCCATGTACAACTCTTTGATTCTGCTCATCTCACTCAGCATCAGTTCATGCAACTCTCTCCAGGCCTCTCTGAAATCGTCCTGCTGGTCGTTTCTTACAGAGCAATAATATTCCATAACATTCATATACCATAATTTATTCAGGCACTCTCCAATTGATGGGCATGTACTCAATTTCCAGTTTCTAGCCACCACAAAAAGAGCTGCCACAAACATTCTTGCACATGTGGGGCCCTTTCCTTCTTTTATGATTTCTTTGGGATATAAACCCAATAAAAACACTGCTGGGTCAAAGGGTATGCACAGTCCGATAACTTTTTGAGCATAGCTCCAAATTGCTCTCCAGAATGGCTGGATCCATTCACAGGTCCACTAACAATGCATCAGTGTCGCAGTCTTGCCACATCCCCTCCAACATTCATCGTTATCTTTTCCTGTCATTTTAGCTAATCTGACAGGTGTGTAGTGGTACCTCAGAGTTGTCTTGATTTGCATTTCTCTGATCAATAGTGTATATCTAGATGTTTAGATGAATAGAAAAAGAGAGGACAATGAATTAGGCATGCAACTAAAAAAGTCAGAGAAATTGCAAACTAAAAACCCTCCTGATTCAATACCAAATTTGAAATTCTGAAAAAAAGGTGAAATTAATAGAATTGAAAGAAAACTATTGAATTACTAAATAAAACTGAGTTGATTTTATGAAAAATCCAACAAAGCAAATAGTTTTAGTTAAGTTGATTAGAAAATGAAAAAAAGCAAATCACTTTACCACTACCAGAAATGAAAAACGTGAATTTACCATCAATAAAGAGGAAATTAATGCAATAACTAGGAGCAATTTTGCCCGTCTTCCAATACATCTGATAATCCAGGTAAAATGGATGAATATTAGCAAATATATGGACTGCCCAAATTAACAGAGGAGGAGATAAATTACTTATATAATCCAGTATTATATAAAAAGAAATTGAACAAATATTAATCATCTTCTTTAAAAAAACCCATGAATTTATGAGTAAATTCTGCCAAACATTTAAAGAATAATTAATTCCAATACTATACAAACTATTTGGGATAATAGGCAAAGAAGGAATCCTACAATATTCTTTCTATGACACAGATATGGTACTGATATCTAAAGCAGGGAGGGCAAAAACCAAAAGAGAAAATTATAGACCAATTTGTCTAATAAATATTAATGAAAATAGTTTAAATGATATATTAGCAAAGAGATTATAGCAACTTGTCATCAGTATAATACATTATGACTAAGTAAAATTTAAACAGAAATGCAGGGTTGGTTCGATATTAGAAAACTATTAGCATAATTGACTATATCTATAATGAAACTAACAGAAATAATTATTTTATCAATTGACATAGAAAAATAATTCAACAAAATCCAACATCCATCTTTATTAAAAACATTAGTGAGCATGGGAATAAATGGAGTTTTCCTTAAAAATAAAAGTGTCATCTATCTAAAATCATCAGCAAGTATCATATGTAATGCACATAAAAAAAAAAAAAAAGTATTCCCATTCAGGTCGAGGCTGAAATAAGGTTTCCACGATCACCATTGCTATTCAATATTTTCTTATAAATGTTACTTTGAGTAAAAAGAAGAAAAAGAAATTGAAGGAATTACAGTAGGGAATGAGGAAACAAAACTTTATTCTGATGATAACATGGCATATTGCGATAATCCTAGAGAATAAATATAGAGAAAGAGAAGAATAATGAATTAGGCATGCAGCTAAAAAAGTTAGAAAAAGCACAAATAACCAAGCCCAAATTAAATACCAAATTTAAAGTTTCAAAACTAAAAATGCAGATTGATAAAATAGAGAAAAAGAAAACTATAAAGTAATAAACAGAATTGAGTTATTTGTATTAAAAAGCTAACAAAATAAATAAAATTTTGGTGAATTTGATCAGAAAAAGGAAAGGAAAAAAATCACCAGCATCAAAAATGAAAGGTATGAACTCAACACCAATTAAAAAAAGAAATTATAGCCATTATTAAGAACAATATTTTCCCCATTTCTATCGCAGCGTGTCTGCCAATCTCACCAAAATGGATGCATATTTATGAAAATACAAATTGCCCGAGTTAACAGAAGAGGATATAACATACAAAAGTAGTCTCATTTTAGGGGGAAAATGAATGTTATTAATCAGCGTTAAAAAAAATTCTAAGGATAAATGGATTCACAAATGAATTATATTAATCATTTAAAGGGCAACTGATTCCAAAACTATGTAATCTATTTGGAAAAATAGGTAAAGGAGAAGTACTGCCAAATTTCTTCTATCACACAAATATGGCACTGATGCTTAAATCAGGAAGAATCAAAACAAACAAAATTGCAGACAAATCTCCCTAATGAATATGGATTCAAAATTTTTAAATAAATTTTTAGAAAAGAGATTAGAACAATTTATCAGCAGGATAATACACTATGACCATGAAGGATTTATACCAGGAATGCAGGGCTGGTTCAGTATCAGGAAAACTATTAACATCATCATTCATTTCAATAACCAAACCAAGAAAAATCATATGATAATATCAAGGGATTCAGGAAAAGCTTTTGACAAAATGCAGCACCCATTCCTTTTAAAAAACACTGAAGATCCTAGAGATAAAGGGATCTAGGGAGTACCTACCTAGAAACTACAGCAAGCATTATTTCTAGAAACTACAGCAAGCATTATTTCTAACAGAGAGAAGCTGGACAGATTCTCAATAATATCAGGAGTGAAACAAAGATGTCCATTGTCATCACTATTATTCAAGATTGTACTAGAAATGTCGGCAATGGCAATAAGAAAAGAAAAATAAAGAAAGAAATTAGAATAGGCAATGTGAAAATAAAACCATCACTTTTTTATTAAAGCTTTTTATTTATATAACATATGTAAGGATAGTTCCTCAACATTGATCTTTACAAAGCTTTCTGTTACAAATTTTACCCCCAGTCACTTCCCCTCCCCTAGATGGCAGGAAGTCCACTACATGTTAATAATGTTAAAATACTTGACAAGCATAATAGGTCCTGCTCCAGCCTTTTACTTTCATCCTATATGTGTCACTATGTTTTAGAAGTGTTTCTTGTAGGCAACATATTATGGGATTCTGCTTTTTAATCCAGTCTGCTATTTGCTTCTGCTTTATGGGAGAGTTCATCCCATTCACATTCACAGTTAGAATAACTAATTCTTTATTTCCTGCTATCTTATTTACCCAAGTTATGTTTTTCCCTTTTCTTTCCCCTTTCTCCCTTCCCCCCTCCTCAGTACTTTGCTTTGGATGACCCCCTCCCCCAAACAATACTCCACCCTTTAGACACCCTCCCCCTGTTGTTACTCCTTTTCCCTGATTCTTCTATTTTTCCTTCTATTAGTTTATCTGTTTCTTTTCCTCCTTTCCCTCCCACTTCCCTCTAGCAACAGACAAGTTTCTCTGTGAAATCAAGTGTCTCATATACACTTTTAGAGGCCAACCTGATGAGAGTAAGATTTACACAATGCTCATCTCCATTCCCTCTTTCTCTCAATTATATTAGGTTTTCTTTGCCTCTTCAAGAGATTTTACCTTGTTTTTACCTCCTTTTTAAAAAAAAATCTTATTTTACCAACTTTTCCCTCTTTTCCCCAGTAGGATAATCTTTCCCACTCTAGTTTTCTTTTTCATATTATCAAAGTAAAATCTAGTTAATTATACCACCAAACTTTAAGTATCCCCAAAGTAGAAATAAAGTTCTCAAGAGTCCTTTCCTTTTTACCTTTTTATACTTCTCTTGAGTTCTGTGTTTGGAGGTCAAATTTTTTGTTCAGATCTGGTCTTTTCATTAGAAATAGGTAAAACTCACCTTTATCATTGAATGACCATCTTCTTCCCTGGAGGATAATGCTCATTCTATCTTTCTCTGTTTTTGTTTTACCTGGTTTAGGTATCAGTACCATGTCTGTATCATAAAAAGAGTTTGGTAGGAGTCCTTCATTCCCTATTTACTGTTTTTTAAATGTTTGGTAGAATTCACATGTAAATCCATCTGGTCCTGGGGATTTTTTCTTAGGGAGTTGATTAATGACTTATTCTATTTCTTTTTCTAAAATGGGACTATTTAAGTAATTTATTTCCTCTTCTGTTAATCTGGGCAATTTATATTTTTGTAGATATTCCTCCATTTCACTTAGGTTCTCAAATTTATTGGCATACAGTTGGGCAAAGTAACTCCTGATTATTGCTCTAATTTCCTCTTCATTGGTGGAAA
>JAJPUD010030165.1:0-13354 GCA_023553655.1 Myrmecobius fasciatus
TAGATAGATAGATAGATAGATAGATAGATAGATAGATAGATAGATAGATAGATAGATATACCAATGCCTTTTCCAGTTGACTTGGACTGCAGGTTGAAGAAGAGATTCCATTTCCATCATTTTCCCTTGAGTTCCTAGTAGGCTTCTCCCCAATCCCTTAGCATTTCCCTTAAAGTTCCAGTTCCTAGAACTGGAAAACTAATAGAACTTCAGCAACCCAGAGGAAAGAAGGATTTCTTTAAGAATGTTGAAGAATAGCAGAGACTTTATTAAGATACTTTTAGATAATGTTTGCTCAATTCAGCACTCCGGTAGAAGATTTCCAAAGTCTATTAGGCAGCAAATACATTTGTGGCTTTTGAATCATAAGGTCGATTTGAAAAATTGGCACCTAATGGCTTACAACTAGAATAAATGTCTCATAATTGGACTGTAGAGAGAAACTTTTGTGTGTATGTACATGTGTGCCCCAAACTCTTGGTATTACTTGTCATTTCAATCAGGAGTATAATTCCCACCCCCACTCCCAATTAGGAGCAAAAGACAAGAGTTCAAATCTGTCACTATTCATTTCTCAGTTTCTGCCATATATTGAAGGGAATGATTGTTGAGAGGCTCCTGCCTGTAATTTCTCCCTGCTGGCATTTGAAAGGCCAGAACCAGAGAAGTCCTGAAAAATTAATGGGGTCTCCATAGGTTCTCTACACTCCTGGCTAACCTCTTCTCTCCTCTCCCCACCAGTAGTGGCCAATGAAAAGTTAGGAGCATAATAGCTGCCCAGCAGTTGGTCTTTTGTATGCAAATATGACCTAAAGCATGCTTGGAAGTCAGTGGTATATTGTTGGTGGCTATGGTGAGATTTCAAACAGACACACAGGCTTTTAAAGTATTCTAGACAGATATTGAAAATGTCAGCAGCAGGTTTTACCCACATACTCCTTGCTGTTCTCCTTTTCCCTGCTCCCTCCCTCCCCCTAGCCACAAAATATAATCAAAAAACTGGTAAATAATTTTTAAAAGTACCTCAAAGGATTTTCAGAATACAAAGTGAGTCCCTTCTCTAGTTTGGAAGGAGGGAGATTGGCTGGAGGAGAAGAAAGTGTTTGGGTTGATTTTTTTTTTTCCCTCCAAGATTTTCTAAAACATTCAAGAGCATCCCAGTGGATCCTGAACTCATAAGTGTCTGTATTTTCCCCATTATGTGAGGGTCCCCTTTTTTATTGAAATTTTTTCAGTTAACTGGATGCCAACATTTGGGGCCAGCTTTTAAATTAAAATCATGCTCGAGATATTGGACTGAAATTCGGCTGTCTTTGATATGTTTAGTGGAATTGGAAACTGGAAGGGTCTGTTGAGATCAGAGTTCAGTCTTGGTTATTGTCCTAGCTTATCTCTTCAGTTTGAAATGAAGCATGGGCTGCTCTCACTGCTTCTGCTGACAAATATTACTCCATGGTGGTCTGGGGAGGGATGGGAAAGGGTGATCTATGCATTTGCATCTTCATTTGGAAAACAAGGATTCAATGTCCTCTAAGATCCTTTTCATCTTTCAGTCCATAAGCTTATGGTTTTCAGTGCCTTGTGCTCCTCATTTGGAAAGCTGAAGGGATTGGATCTTGACTTCTAAGGTCTTTAACGCTGTGATCCTATGATACTCTGTGCCTCCATTTCTTTGAAAAATGAAAAATTTGGATTTGATGACCTCTAAGATCTCTTCTATCAAACCTGTCAAACTTTGGAGATGATTTTATCAAAGAGTATGACTAAAGTAACCACATCCACCCTCCCAGACCAAGCAGACTTTGTACCCCAGGACAGTATCTTACAAGGTCTAGAGTGGACAGAAAGGTTCTCCTCCAGAGATCTAAGCTATACTTGCTTGTCCATCACAGAGTCACTACTGGGCCAGAGCAGTTTGGAGTATGAAACTGAAAACACCATCCCAATTTCTTTGGTTTTTCTTTTCTTTTTTTAGAAGATTCCATCAGTGAGTTACTGTCTTGTTTGTCTGCCTATGGTATTGTGCTCTCTTTGAGATCCCAAGACTTCCCAAGGGTTTCTTCTGAAACAAGGAGAGAGATGATACAGGCGCCAAAGGATTATAGTCTGTCCCCAAAGTCTTAGTGCTATTAAAGCTTAGATACTGCATTAAAACATTGGGGACATCCTAGGTAACATCAGTAACAGCTTGTCTTTCATGTAGAAATGTCAGTATTGACCTTCTATCCAAGAAGGATATTTGTGCTGCTGCGTTGCATTCTCTGTAATAGGAATAGCCAGCATTGAGTACTCCCTGTAAAAACATTCTTGGGATCAACGACCCACATTTCCAAGATGGCAGCAAAGTTCAGGGCTGCATTCCATTGCCATCAAACTAAGAAAAACAAAGGAATTCTTAATCTGTCAACAAATACCTACTGGGTGCCAGGTTCTCTGCTAGATTCTAGGAATACAAAACCTCAAGATGACATTCGACTAAAGAGAGAAATGTTAGACATATAAATTATTGTTTGGGCTTTTTTTTTTTTAAGGGATAGTGTGACTTAATGGATAAATAGCTGGCCTCAGAGTAGAGAAGACCTGGTGTCAATTTTGTCCTCTGACAATGATTAGGTGGCCTTGGAAGATTAGTTGTGTACTCCACCTGTCCCCAGGGCACCAAGGAATTCTCTAAGTTGCTTGCTAATTGCCAGTGCAAAATAATTGGAGAACAGAATGAGGAGAATCAGAAAGGCCTCTTGAGGAGGTGACATTTGAATGTTTCTTTGAATGAAATGAATTCTAAGAAGTGGAGTTAAGGAAAGAGCGAATTTCAACTAAGGCTATCTTTGCAAAGGCACAGAGATGGGAAATGGGGTATGATGTATGTGGATAGGTAAGGAGGCCAATATAATTTGACTATAATCTGGGAAAGGCAGTGATGTGTAAGAAAGCTGGAAAGGTAGGTGAAAGGAATTATATAGCCTCAAGAAAAGTTTGTATTTAATCCTCTACATAACCAGCAGACCCGGGTGTTTATCGAGTAGTTTACAGAGCACCCCTGTATCCTATCGGCTAAGATAACCAGCCTATTTAAGGGGCCATTAAAGTCCGGCATGCTGACTGAGAGAATGGCCACTTCCCTCTAGATAGAGGTGAATAGAAACCCGGCTTCCATTGTCGATCTTGCCATTGACAGAAGCTGGGCTGTTTTCCCCTGGATACCGAGAGAATTAAATCGATTTAGAGCTTATGGGATTTGGAAACACTGTGCCCTGGGTATCTATACATGAAGAACTTTCAGATGTTGTGCATTTGAAGAGGGTCTCCAGGCTAATCTGAGAGACTGCTTTAAGATGCTCTTGCTGCCTTTTGAAGAGAGCACCTGCATTACACTGAGGGGGATGAGAAAGGAGAGAACGGTTATTGTAGCCTCTTACTTCAGGGCTCAGATTGGACATAGTGTGATAATACTTAGTCTCCTCAAATGACTGCCCAGTCATGCCTTAAAGGGCTGAAACTTGGGGCAGGCTTTATTTCTTCCTTACTTTTTTGGTAAGTTCTCTCTAAATGATACTTCTTTTCTCCTTTGAAGGCAGAACTATTTCCACTTCCCCTGGTTTGCAAATTCTTTTCAGGCACGACCATGCACACAGTGGGTGCCCAGGAGAGACTTTTGGATTCCACTGATGCTTGGAAGTTTGTTTCTGCTTTGAAGAGAGATCAGTTTCAAGTTGCCTTTGCCCTGGAGTAGGTGCTGTTTGGATAAGCAGTAGGGTGGTGAGCTGGCCTCTGGGTTTGGGGAGCTAAAGATTTTCTAGAATAAGGGCCCTTCTCTTGTATTCTTGGTCACAGACTCCTTGTAGCTGCCTGCCTACTGCTCCCTTACTGGAGAGAGTTCCTTTGGCATTCCCTACCTTTTTTTCCTGACAGAGCAAGCATAGGCCATGTTTGTATGACACCAGAAAACCTCTTCCGGGAGACCAGCCATTGGCCTTCCAAAATAATGAAAGAAGGGCCAGACTTTCTCCCTCCTCTGAAAATACTGAGTCTTTTCACTTTGAAAAACCTTTAAGAAAGGAGACTAGAGGGCCACGAACTGTAAGCATAAAGGATTTTTTAAACTAAACAAGAAAACCAATTATTTTTCTAACTGTTTTACTCCTTCAAATCTCTCCCTGTAATGGAGATTTAGAATCCATCACTGTTGGGCTATTATTTCTGTGTAAACAGTGTCATGCCCTATTGCACCAAGCAAACAGTCAATTTTTTCCATTACACTTAGGCGAAAACAACCAGGGTGCCGAGTCGATGATCTCAAGGAGCATATTTTAGCTGATAGAGAGCACGTGACTTCGTGACTGTGGCCCGGATAGGAGAAAAGGGTTAAAACACACAGAGACTGAGTTACCCAGAAAGAACCTATCTTCATCAGAGTCATTAACCTTGAACAGTTAACTCTAGAAATCTACTTCATACTCCACAGCTGGTCTTTTTAAAATGAGAGAAATGGGGAAGAAGGGCAGGAGAAGAGAAAAAGCATTTATATAGTGTCTACTGTGTGCCAACTATATATCTTTTATAAAGATCTCATTTTATCCTCACAACATCCCTGTAAGGTACATGCTATTATTATTCTTTTTTTGCTGAGGCAATTGGGGTTAAGTAACTTGCCCCAGGATCACACAGCTAGGAAGTATTGTGTCTGAGACCAGATTTGAACTCAGGTCCTCCTGACTTCAGGGCTGGTGTTCTACCCACTGTGCCCCTATTATTCTTATTTTAGGGTTGAGAAAACTAAGGCAAGCAGAGATTAAATGATTTGCCCGTCTCTTTTAAAATTCTGTGGCTTGCAGACTTGTTGTCTTGGATCCAACTCGTATGAACTTAGGAAAAGTGATTGTTAAATTTTCAGTATGAGCATTTGTACCTCAGAAATCAGCAAATGCTCTAATCAAGACTTAATTGATTGTTTTGTTGATTGTCTAGATTTGAAAAAGCAATGGGGAAAATGTTAACATTGCAACTTAAACTTGAATATGCTGTGCTTTTCAGAGATATGGTTATTAAATACCAGCACTGCCTTGCTTCTGGGCAGCCCCCCCATACTTCTGAGCTCTGCCCCATGGTGCTTGACACTGTTCAGACCACCACTCTGCCTGTACTCACAGGCATGTCTACCTAACCTGCTATTACTTCTACTTTTTGCTTAACTAAGAATCTTTGTTGGTTTGCCCTTGGAACGTGTTGGACCAGACATCCCCCTTATGCTTCTATAGATACCTGCTGTTGTTTTGGGATCTGTGTTCTAGCTAGTCTCCCTTTTGTGCTTGGCCAAAGTACACTGAGATTTGCAGAGAATGAGTGGTGATGCTATTTGTGGGCTCTCTGTGTGCCTCCAAATGATCCTCTCTGCTAGAGGCTTTGCCCTGAAGGATCATGATGAGATTATCTGGTGAGGACTGATAAGAGTGGTCCAGGAGCCTTACCTGTGCTGTTGTTGAGCTTTGGAAACTCCCTCCTTTATTTATTTTGTGGCATGAGGGTTAGCACACTGGCCTTCAATCCTGCCTCAGACACGTATTAGCTGTGTGATCTTGGGAAAGTCACTAAACTACATTCAGTCTTAGCTTCCTCATGTGCAAAATGGGAATATAATACCTATTTTAGAGGGATTTGGGGAGGATAAAATGAAATAAAATCTCTCTCCCCATCTGCCTCCCTCTCCTGAGTATATGTATGTAGACATGCATATATACCATGTATAAAATGTAACTACAGAGAGTTCTACATGTTTTTACACTCTATTTTCCTCACTAAGAAGCTATATGCTTTTTTTTTTTTTTTTTTTTTTTTTGAAAAATATATTTTAATCTAGAGGTTGTATGCATTAGTATATCTCAGTCATTTACATGATATTTACAATGACTCACGACTACTCACGCAGAAGACATAAATAGAGTGTGAAATACAATGAATTTTAAGAGTCAATTCCAGTCATCCTACCAGATACAAGCCAAAATGTTACAGGAAAGGAAAGAAAGAGAGGTTAAAACTTTTATATTTTATATTTTAAAACCAGAGGGATGAGAGGTCACTCCTAGCAACTTCTGCTCGACAAGTGGGCAGATTCCAGCAGAGCTAAAGGAAAGGCCCTTGTTATAGGCAGGCACATACATGCAGGCCTCCCCTCTGCCAGCTTCATGTCCTGGAGCTGAGCTCTTAGGTCTGCTCCCGCTAACACATCCATGAGAAATGTTTCTAAGATTCTTTCTTTAAAGGATAATGCTTTGGTCATATGGTACACTGATAGCAGTTAGTGTGATCTGGTAATGAGTAGCAGCTTTCAACAACTGAGGAGGTAGGGAATGTGGTCACCTTTTAAAAATGTTTCTCAGTGGGAGAAACTATCATCCACAACTAGCCAACTTAACCACTCCTGTGGCACTTTAAGGAATATCCAGGGTTGCCTGGAATAAGCAAAGAAAGGCATCAGCTCAAACTGTGTTGGAAAGCTTTTATAAAAATATCTGGCATGCCCAGACTACTCATTCAAAGCCCTTCTACTGTGATTCTAGCTACTATACTGGTTTTAGGTCATAGTTACAATTCATAATACATACTCAATGTATGTATTACTGTATGTATTAGGGGATTTCCTATTTAATATGTGTAGATATCTTTGTATTCATTTCATAGAGCATGGCACAATGTCACTATTTTAAATATAACAATGCTTATAGTTTTGTATTTGTTTTATGACATATTGATCAAACTAAGACTATGCCTGGGGTCCAAGATCTGAGCATTAAGTAAGTAATACTTTCGGATGGGAAGTTAGCATTAAACTGATGGCAAGAATCTATTCTACAAAAAGCAGGGACTACCTCCATTAGGAGCCTCCTCCACTGCAGGAGATCCTAGCTAAGCAAAGACAACTATCCTATCCTACTCTATTCTACATGGGTACCTCTTCAGGATAATTCTTTAAAAAGACCAATTAAAAAGCTAACTATATCCAATAATCTACTATTGGCCTACTTGGTAATAATAAAAAGTTTTTAAAAACTATTTGCCTATCTGATAATAATAAAAGGTTTTTTAAAAAGTTATTTCTTTAGCTAGCCAACAATTTCAGTAAGTATACTGCAGGACATCTTGTAATGCTATGCACAGAGGATGTAGCAAAATTCAGTGTTAAAAAGCCATCCTACACTACAAGTTGTTGGCAACTGTTTCCTTAATGGTTATTGCAGGAGTAGGCCCAACATGAGTCCATATGTACCCTTTCTCTGGTCTAGTGGGGACAGTGGGGAATGGTGAGGATCGAGATTTGAAATATTCTGAAGGTGCATGACAAACAAATTCCAAATATTCCATCTTCCTTGGAAGATCTTCTTCTGGTCCTATGATGTAAGAGGCCGGGTCAAACTGGTCTTTGGGGCTGGCCGTTGTAGGGAGGAGCCATGTGAGTGCTGCACTCTTCTCACAGTACTGGTCCTGGATAAAGCCCCTGATCTGAGCATAGTACGTTTTTCCATCTTGTTCATCAACTACAGAAACAACATCTCCAATCTGGTAATACACTCCCTTGTGAAATATTGATTCTGCAGTAATGATGGTAGAAACTGCTTCAGGAGCTTTGATGGGGTTCTTCAGCTTGAAGATGTGCCGGCGGCCCTTGCCCTTGGTGGACACCTTCTTCTCGGCCGCCGGGGCCGACTTGTACTTGGTGTTTCGGAGGCGCGCCGAGCGCCGGTGGATCTCCTGCTTGCTCTGCCGCGGACACATCAAGGAGCCGGCACGAGCGGCCGCCGTTAGCGGGCGGGGGCCCGGCCGAAGCTATATGCTTTAAAATTAAAAGTATAAATACATTTTCAAGAGTCATCATAGAAATGTTCAACTAATTTCAAGGAGTTAATTGTGTTTTATGACCACTACCATCTTACTCCATTTGAAATTTGTTAGGCAGTAACAAAGTTTGAAATGTTGAGTCTTCCAAGAAGAAAATTACCTTTTAGCTCTAAATCTTGGGCTTCTATGAAACTGCTGGTGCTGAGGTTGGTCTCCTGATTCCTAATCCTATATTCTGCTTGTCAGCCCATGCTGTCTTGCTTCAGTGGGACTTTTCCCTTCATTAGCTTTTTTAAAAATCCCACATGGACACTATTTAGCATCTAGTTTCCTGTCAAACAGCTTTCCTTTAAAGTCCTTTGAAGTCAACCAGCAGGCTTCACTCCCCTTCCATAGACAAGGGGCCTCTAAGCAGTAAAGATTGAGGGTTTCTTGGGATTTCTTATATGTGTTTGGTCTGTAATACATAAAATATACACATGCACACACATATTCATGGATGTATATATAACTCATTCCCAATTGGGAGATTTATTTCAAGTAACAAATGCTTCTGGTTAGCTTCTGTATGGATCAGGTCCAGCCCCAAATCATTGCCATGAGTAAAATTCATTGACAGCACAAGGAAATGAAAACAAACGTTCCCTGACATGGGGCATTTCCGTCTGGAGGCCTCTGGGATTTCTCCTCCTCTATTAAAATATCCACCAAATTACATGGAGTGGAACTTGGCAGCCACGGGCCAGTGGAGGCCTGTAGCACTTTAATTGTTTCAGGAGAGAGGGGTCCGGATGAAATGCCATTTGAAAAATCATTCTCCTTCCCCTGCCCCTCTGCCCCCCTCCTCCATTTAAACCTTGGTGAAGGCTGCTCAAGGTTTAGGGGAGTCTTTGCTCCCTCTACAGGCCAACAGATGCTCCAGGACTGAGTTCTGGCCAGAAGCACCTAGATCACCAGGGGAAAGATTGTGTTGTCTCTGGCAGCATCTTTATTCTACTTTTTGGGAAGCTATCCCTTTAGGGATGGGGTGGAGGGAGTGTTGACAGCTGAAAACCCAACATTCTTGAGGCGGAAAGCCCTACATTCTTGAGATGGTCTTTTAAGCTTCTGGCTTAGTCCTGGACAGACAAATTCTGAATGTGGTTTTGATCAAAGACATTAGATTGAAAATAACTGGAGTTTAGGAGATTGAGTTTTTGCTCTCCTCCATTTCTTCCTTCATCACTTCTTCCCTCTTTTCTTCATTTTCTTTTTCTTTTCACTTCTTCCTTCTTTACCTCTTCCTTCTCTATCTATACATTTTTCTTTTTCTCTCTTTTCTTTCCTCTGTGATTTCTTCTAGAAATGAATTAACTTCACAATCAAGCCAGACAATACCCCTGGGAAATATTTGGGAGCTCTGATAGTTTACATTGTGGCTTGCAGGATAACTTTCTCAAAGCAAGTCCAATCCTTTTGGGCGCTGGCCACCCCCAACAAAGTTTAAAAAAGGTACCAGCCATGCATAGTTCCTTCCTTCTCCTCCCTCTATTTTAGTGCCCATATTCCTAAGCACATGTACCCCATAGTGCTCTGGGATAATCTTCCTACCAAAATAGTCATTAAGGCTAAGCAGAGGAAAAAGCTGGCCTTGACTTTTCAAACTCCCAATTCCAAAGCTATCCATATAGGTATTGTTTTTACCCATTATAAACTGTGATGCTTGGGGTAGATGTCAATATTTTGGGCTGGCTTTATTGTGAGCCCAGCAGACACAACAATGATTGGGAGAAGGAAGTGAAGCTGAGTGACCTCTATTAGACATCCTCAGTACTTGTCACTGTGATCTTTGCAAGCACCTTTATCTCATGACCAAAAATAAGCATTTTTCTTGCTTAAGAACCTACTGTGTATGTATCTGTATGTGTGTCTGTGTGTATATGTGTAAATTCGTAAATTTACTTATGTTTTGGAGAATTTCCTTTGAAACAAGCAAGTGAGCCAAAGCTGTTGGACCATTACATTTCTTTTCTCTGTAGGGTCCTGTGTCCCAGATCTAAGTGTGTCAGGCTTCCAAAAGCATAGGTCTCCTTGCAGCTCTATCTTCTCTTTTGCAGGCTGAACTTTTGAATGTGTGACTGTATGCATGAATGAATGCATGCATCTAAACTTGTAATGCAGCTTTTTCAGAGAAGACTGCCTGTCAGCCTCCAGGGGTTTGAGACTCCTGTTTGTTTGCTTTCCATTTTTCAAGTGTATTCTCTGCTTTCCTCCTTTCTAACCCCTCCTTCTTCTGCTCTTTTCAATGCTTAGTTTTCTTTAAGAATATTCAACAAGGAAGATAATTTTGGAGAATGCATCTTCTTCCCCTTTTTGCCTAGATGACAGACTGTGGGTGTAGAATATAATATTTGTTGTCAGATATAGTTAATGTGTTTGTTGGCTTTACTGAGCTGCTTTTTTATTATTATTTTAGTCTTGTATTTTTAGTCTTTATTACAAGGGACAACTTAACCAGATAGAGGACAAGGAGGACTATCTTTGGAAATGAAGGTGATACAAAAACACAAGATAGTAATAAAAATGTTTTGCAAAAGTATCTCTGAGGCCAATTCCAATGAACTTGTGATGAAGAGAGCCATCTACATGCAGAGAGAAAACTGGGAATTGAGTGTTGATCACAACATAGTATTTTCACTCTTTTTGTTGTTTGCTTGCATTTTGTTTTCTTTCTCATTTTTTTTCCTTTTTGATCTGATTTTTCTTGTGTAGTAAGATAATTGTATAAATATGTATACATATATTGGATTTAACATATTTTTTAACATGCTTAACATATATTGGATTATTTTTTACCTGGGAGAAGAGGTGAGGGGAAGAAGTGAAAAATTTGAAACACAAAGTTTTGCAAAGATCAATGTTGAAAAATTATCCATGCATATGTTTTGAAAATAAAAAGCTGTAATTAAAAAAAAAATTAACTATCTCTGAGCAAGACCTTCCTTACCCTCCAGCCTTGCCTTTCCTCCCCACTCCAAGCTGTAAACCAAAAATCAGCCCTATGTAATGGGATGCAATCTTTGCATTCTGGACAACCTTCAAGTCCCATAAGAAGAGAGTTTAGTTGGTATCTTTATTTGTTTTTTGTTTTTTTTTTAATTTTATTTTATTTGCATAACATATGTGTGGGTAATTCTTCAACAATAACCCTTACATAGCTTTCCATTACAAATTTTCCCCCCCAACTCCCCACCCCTCCCCTAGATGGCAGGATATCCACTACATGTTAATTATGTTAAAATATTGGCAAATCGAATATATGTATACATATTTCCAAACTTAACATTGTTGTGCAAGAAAAATCTTATCTACACAAACGATATATCAGATAAAGGAAACACAATGTAAGCAAACATCAATCAAGGAGTATGAGAATGTTATGCTGTGGTCCACATTTTGCATCCCTCTTTCTGGGTGTATATGGCTTTCTTCAGTGAACAATTGGAGGTGGTTTGAAACATTTCATTGTTGAAGAGAGCCATGTCCATCAGAATTGATCGTCATATAGTACTGTTGTTGCCGTGTATAATGATCTCCTGGTTCTGCTCATTTCACTCAGCATCAGTTCATGTAAGTCTCTCCAGGCTTCTCTGAAATCATCTTGCTGGCCATTTCTTACAGAACATCTTTATTTGTTTTTTGAGGGAAAATGGGATAGTGTATAAGACAGCTACCTGACACTGTATACAAGGAGAATTACCTTGATACATTTGTTTCTTCCACTTTACCATTAAATATCATTGGAGGGGTAGGGGGAAAGGAGAGTTAGGACTGAAAGATCAGTTAGTAATAACAAGGCTCTATTACCATAGTGATAATCCATTGATTTTTATTTATTTTTTTTTTTGGCGGGCAAGATAATTGAGGCTAAGTGACTTGCCCAATCACACAGCTAGTAAGTGTTAAATGTCTGAGGCTGAATTTGAACTCATATCCTCCTGACTTCAGGACAAGTGAGTGATATTGTATCTTAAACATCAGGCGGCAGCTGTAGGGGCTTCCCATCATTCCAGAGCTTTCTTGTGAGCTCTCTCTGAGCAAGAGAGGGAGGGTAGTTTGAGGCAGTGTGCAAGGAGAGCCCTTCAGAGCTAAACCTGGCTTTTTTTCAGTGAGAAGGGGCTAGTTCAAGGACTTCCCACTCTTCTGCTTAGAACTGTTTTATTCTTTCCATGTGTTCTTGCACAACAAGATTTGGAAGCCAAATAGCTTGAAGAAGAGATGGAACCCAAGTTTGTTTGTTTTTTTTTCCCTTTCCCCTATCCTACTTGCTAAAGCTTGTTTAAAAAAGGATTATTTTTGGCTCCCTGGCCAGAGCAGGGGAGTGTCCTCTTATAGGATTAGCATTCAGCAGACCTTGGGATGGAGAGAAACGGAAGTTAGTTTCTAATCAAAGATTTCTAACTCCTACCCCCTCTACCTACTTCTTTTCATTCATAAGATACAGTTCTTCTCCATGGTGATTTAATAAGATGCTGTCTGTGTTCTTGGATTTTCTCATCTTTGCCTTTCTTTTCACCTGTCTCTGGGATTTATTTCTAGCTGTTGAAGCTTTCTCCGTACCTTTGCTCTACTTCCACAAGTGGTTCCCTCCTTTACATCAGCATGGCAGAAGAGAAGATAAAGCATTTATTCCTTTTGTCTTTTTATCATAATATCCTATTTCCTTTCTTTCTAGACTAAATCTTCCCTTGTGGGGAAAAAAGCAAAAAAAAATCCAACTAAAAACCTTATCTAACAACACATACAGTATTTAATAATATATGAATAATAGCTGCATTTATATAGTTAATGTTTCATGGTTTGTAAAGTGCTTTACAAACATCTCATTTGAGCCTCACAACAGCTCTTTGAGTAGGTACTATTATCATCATTTTATAAATGAGAAAACTAAGGCAAGAAAGAGAATAAATGACTTGCCCAAGTTCTTACAGCCAGCAACTCTTTTTGATCATTCATTGCTTTTTTCTTTATTGAGTTCAATCCTTTTAGTCTTTTTTTATTTGTTTGTTTATATTGCTGGAATCATTGTTTATATATTCCCTTGATCCTGCCTATTTTATTTTGCCTTAGTTCATCTAAAATTTCCCATGTTTCTTCAATTTTTTATATTTATCATTTATTATTACTCTGAACATATTCTATTGCATTCTTAATCTAGTGTTAGTGAAGTTAAAAAATTGTATTTCAATATCATTGGTTTCCTTTGGAATCATATGCATTTTATTATTCATATAAAAACATTTTGATAAAAGGGTTGGTAGACTTCACCATATTTCCAAAGGGTCCATGATACAAAGATATGCTAAGAACTACCATTTTAGAGTGATTTCCTCTGGAAGCTTCTTGAGTTATAAAATCCCTTTTGCTGTTTTTCAGTCATTTCAGTCATATGTAATTCTTTGTGACCCCATTTGGGATTTTCTTAGCAAAGATACTGGAATGGTTTGCCATTTCCTTCAGCAGTTCATTTTACAGATAAGGA
>JAJPUD010030166.1:0-13353 GCA_023553655.1 Myrmecobius fasciatus
CAACATTATTAACATGTAGTGGACTTCCTGCCATCTAGGGGAGGGGAGGGGACTGGGGGTAAAATTTGTAATGGAAAGCTTTGTAAAGATCAATGTTGGGGAACTAACCATATATATGTTGTACAAATAAAAAGCTTTAATTTAAAAAAAATATTAAGCCTTACAAAGCTTTCTGTTACAAATTTTTCTTCTCTACTCCCTACCCTTCCCCTAGATGGCAGGATATCCACCACATGTTAATTAAGTTAAAATACTTGACAAATCGAATATATGTATACATATTTCCACACTTATCATTGTTGTGCAAGAAACATCGTATCTACAAGAAAGAAAATTCAGATAAAGGAAACACAATGCAAGCAAACATCAATCGAGAGCATGAAAATGTTATGTTGTGGTCCACATTTCACATCCTTCTCTCTGGGTGTATATGGCTTTCTTCAGTGAACAATTGGAAGTGGTTTAAAACATTTCATTGTTGCAGAGAGCCATGTCCATCAGAATTGATTGTCATATAGTCTTTTTGTTGCCATGTATGATGATCTCCTGGTTCTGCTCATTTCACTCAGCATCAGTTCATGCAAGTATCTCCAGGCCTCTCTGAAATCGTCCTGCTGGTTGTTTCTTACAGAACAATAATATTCCATAACATTCATATACCATTATTTATTCAGCCATTCTCCAATTGATGGGCATCCATTCAGTTTCCAGTTTCTAGAGACTACAAAAAGGGCTGCCACAAACATTTTTGCACATGTGGGACCCCTTCCTTCCTTTAAGATCTCTTTGGAATATAGGCCCAATAGAAACATTGCTAGTATGCACAGTTTGATAACTTTTTGAGCATAGTTCCAAATTGCTCTCCAGAATGGCTGGATCCGTTCACAGCTCCACCAACAATGCATCAGTGTCCCAGCCTTCCCACATCCCCTCTAGCATTCATCATTATCTTTCCCTGTCATTTTAGCCAATCTGACAGGTGTGTAGTGGTACCTTAGGGTTGTCTTAATTTGGATTTCTCTGATTCAATAGTGATTTGGAGCAACTTTTCATATGACTAGAGATGGTTTTAATTTCATCATCTGAAAATTGTCTGTTAATATCCCTTGACCACTTATCTATTGAAGAGTGGCTTGAATTCATATAAATATGAGACAATTCTCTATGTATTTTAGAAATGAGGCCTTTATCAGAACCCTTAAATGTAAAGATGATTTCCCAATCTGATGCTTCCCTCCTAATCTTGTCTGCATTATTTTTGGTTGTACAGAAACTTTTTAACTTAATATAATCAAAATTATCTATCTGGTGTTCAATTAAGAGTTCCAGATCTTCTTTGGACATAAATTTATTCCATCTCCACAGGTCTGAGAGGTAAACTATCCTATGTTCCTCTAATTTGCTTACAATATCACTCTTTATATCTAGATCATGAACCCATTTAGATCTTAACTTGGTATGTGGTGTTAGGTGTGGGTCAAGTCCTAATTTCTTCCATGCTAGTTTCTAATTTTCCCAGCAGTTTTTGCCGAATAGTGAGTACTTATGGGATTTTTAATTTCTAAAGAAAAATACCACAAATGAATACATCATAGGTCTTCTGTTTTTAGGTATTTTTATTTTTAACTAAGTTTTATAATCATGAAGAAATTTTTCAGTTTTCATTATTCTTTAATCTGTGCTTTTAAAAAGCATGATTTATCATCTTCAAAAATATGACAATGGCCAAAGGATATGAACAGACAGTTTTCAGATGATGAAATTAAAACTATTTCTAGTCACGTGAAAAGGTGCTCCAAATCACTATTGATCAGAGAAATGAAAATTAAGATAACTCTGAGATACCATTACACACCTGTCAAATTGGCTAAGATGACAGGAAAAGATATGAATGTTGGAGGGGGATGTGGGAAAACTGGGACACTGATACACTGTTGGTGGAACTGTGAACGGATCCAACCATTCTGGAGGGCAATTTGGAACTATGCTCAAAAAGTTATCAAACTGTGCATACCAGCAGTGTTTCTATTGGGCCTATATTCCAAAGAGATCTTAAAGGAAGGAAGCGGTCCCACATGTTCAAAAATGTTTGTGGCAGCCCTTTTTGTAGTCTCTAGAAACTGGAAACTGAATGGATGCCCATCAATTGGAGAATGGCTGAATAAATTATGGTATATGAATATTACAGAATATTATTGTTCTGTAAGAAACGACCAGCAGGACGATTTCAGAGAAGCCTGGAGAGACTTGCATGAACTGATGCTGAGTGAAGTGAGCAGAACCAGGAGATCATTATACACGGCAACAACAAGACTATATGATGATCAATTCTGAAGGACATGGTTCTCTTCAATAATGAGATGTTTCAAACCAGTTCCAATTGTTCAGTGATGAAGAAAGTCATATACACCCAGAGAGAGGGATATGAATGTGGACCATAACATAACATTTTCAAGTTCTCTATTGATGTTTGCTTGCATTATGTTTTCCTTCTCAGATTTTTTTTCTTGAACATCCAATTTTTCTTATACAGCAAGATAACTGTATAAATATGGATACACATATTCGATTTGTCAATTTTAACATAATTAACATGTATTAGACTTCCTGCCATCTAGGAGAGGAGGTGGGGGGTAGGAGGGAAAAATTTGTAACAGAAAGCTTTATAAGGGTCAATATTGAAGAATTACCCATATATATGCTTTGCAAATAAAAAAAAACTTTAATTAAAAAAAAGAAAAAGAATTTGAGAAATAATCAAGTAACAAGCATTTCTTAAAAGTCTATTTTGTTTTAAACAGCATCTTAGGAATTAAAGAGTAAAAATTTCATATTGAAATTGAAAGCATATGAAAGCAAAAAAATATGACAATGGCTCAGAATCTTTTAAGAATTACTTTACTTGAATCATATTTTCTAAAACAGAGGCTTGTGGGTTAATTGTTTTTGAGAGGATTCATGCCATTTCAGAATCACAATTGCTAGAACTAATATTTAGGATTGGACTTAATATCATCTGGACCTGCAACACAGAAAATGATAAAACAAAACTATAGAAGCTGTCCAACATCTGAGTGAATGGAATGAATAAATAAAATGATGATGCACAGCAGCATTGTTGACAGGAGTCTGTTAGGTCAGATTATTCAGTAATTTCACTGAAATTTCAATCTGTGTAGCAGATGGAATCCATATCCATAGCCCCAAAGGGATGTTGTCTGCCTTCCTCAGCTTCCTTGCCAGCAAGCAGCCAAGCATGGCTGGTAGGTTCTCCTTAGAGTGAGAATGAAAAGAACTTCAGGAACCAATGAAGATATGACAAAAAGGTTACTGGAGAAGCACAATCCACCATGCTTGCAGGAAGTTTCCAGAAGATGAAGCTACTTGTCTTTTCAATAAGCTACCTAGTAATTGAGTCACTTGACCTGTAACCTCTCTATATCATCTATCTTAATAAACACCCTAGTTAAAAGAGACACAAGAGGCTTATTTTTAAAAGGCAAATATAGAGGCTAAAAATCAAATTTCCAAATATCAAAGTTAATACTGAAAATCCATGACAACTTGGGTTAGCTTGTTAGCTCTAGATAGATTGTTAATCCTAAAAAACAAACAAACAAACAAACAAAACAAAAACAAAACCAAAAAACAAACCCTGGCATTTCCGATTGAGTGTGATGATTGGAAAAATAAAAGTATAAGAATTTTTTAGTTATTTCAATATTTGTTGATATTGTCCATTCTACCTTTGAACAGCTTTTGTTGAAATGTCTTCTTTATACTAATTTGAAATTTCCTTCTCTGGAATTCCTCCTGTCCCTGCAAGTCATTCAATTTCTTTATGCCTCAGTTTCTATAAAATGAGCATAATATCTATACTTATCTACCAATTGTAAGGTATCTATCCTTATTTTAAGGATAAAATGAGATGCTTTTCAAGTGCTTTGCAACCTTAAAGTACCACACAACAGCTAGCTGTTACTATTATTATTAGCTATTACTGAAAAAAATGAGAACATGATGAAATATTTGATGTTACAGTCATTAAGGAGACAGTGCAGTTTACTGAATAGGGAAGCTGCATGATAAAACCTGTGCTTAAGGAAAATCACTTTGGTAGCTTGTAGAGGATGGATAGGAGAGGAGAAAGATAAGGTAGGAAGACCAATTAGTACATAACTTCAATTGTTCAGGAAATGAGTGATGATGACCTCCACTGAAGTAGTTATTCTGTGAATAGAGATAAAGGGATGGATGTGAGAGATGTTAGAGAGGCAGAAATAAGAAGATTTAGCAACTGACAGGATATGTGGGTGAGGGAAAACAAGGAGTTGTGGGTAAAACCAAGATGGAAAACCTAAATACCTGGAAAGATGGTGGTTGACCTTGACAGTGATTGGAAAGTTTCTAGAAATGGTAGGCTTGGGGAGGGGGACAGGAAAATATCTAAAGGAAACATAATCCAAAGACTACTTTCTTTACCTCCACTGAAGGAAACCCACCTAGTTTACATAAGACAGATGCTGCTCCCTCAATATCTCATTCATAATGTCAAGGTTCCAGAATTTTTCCAGGGAATCTTTTAACACTAAAGTAGATTTAAAATAATTCTGACCTTTGGAAGAAACCTAGCACAAACAACATAGGAAAAAGAGATTTATACAAATAACAAAAATATAAAACAATCTTGTAAAAGCATAATTCATATAGTGGAGGCAATGTCAGGGAAAATTTAAAATAGATCTCCTAGTGTAAAAATAACTCTGATAACTTCAAGTTCAACACCACTGATTCCCATTGTAGTCTATTTTATAGTGAGGTAGCCAAGAATTCATAAGTCTCTTGTGTGCAATCTGTTTTAGGATCTGAATTAATGTTGTGACTTACCCACTCTATTCAGTGTTCTTCAGAACATCTTGGGTTCCCGATTATGGGGATGATCCCACATTTTGGCTCCTTTATTGCCCTCCCCCCTCCCCCACCCCCCACTAAGGGCTATATCTTCTTTATTTCCGGGGATTAGATGAAGAATCTCCCTTATTTTTTTTTTTCAGGGATTGTTACCATAAATCAATTAAAAAAGATCCCCTTTCTCTCAGGTGAATTCCTATTAGCCATGATTACAAAAAATTAGTTTCACCTTTCCCATATTGTTAACAAACAAAGCATCTCCCAATAAAACCTGATCTTGAAATTATCTGAACTATATTAAGGGAAAGGAAACTTGATCCTTAAAGACTTGAACTGTTTCCAAGGCTGTAGAGAACATTCTGAAGTATGAGAAACCTTAAGACCCAGGTGATTCCATACAAAAAATGGAATAAGGAAACACTAGAGAAGACTAACTGGGAAAATGTTTTAAATTATAACCTTAGCAGAGGAGTCTTCTGTGGTGCTGATTTAGGTATGTTGTCTTTCAGATAAAGTTGTCTTAAAAGTCCATTTCAGAATTAAATGATACTAACTCCCTGAGGATGGAAGATGAGAAACCAAAAAATGTGATGCCAAAAGACTCGATCTCAGAATTTCTTCAGAGAAAAAAATGGGTATCAGAGGCAATGATACAGAGAGGTCCATAAGGCATCAGCATATATTCTATAAGAATTTTGATGTCTGCTGTGATAGTTGTAAACTTGACTAGCTCCCGCCTCTTGCCACTCATTTGAACCACTATCCCATCTAGGGTCTTTCTGCCAGTGTGTTTTAATCTGGCCCATCCAACATACCATCATCAAAATGGTGGTAGATATTGGTATTCTAAAAAAAAGTGAAGCCCCTTTTAGATCTTTGTCCAACAAACTGTAGCAGTGTATCGAATTTAAATAACAGAGAGAACAATGAAAGCATATTGAATTCTTTCCAAGGGAGAAGTAAAATGCTCCTGACTAGTCTCATCCATAGGGGAGGGAAAAAGCATTAATAAGTTCACTAACTCCATAATGTTCACCCTGGATCTGGACTACCTGATCTACCACATTGACAAGATCAAGAGCAGCCAGAGAAATCGACAGACAACTATATTCAGCTCATGATAATCTATTGTAAGTTGCCAGATATCTTTTGCCCTCTCTGGATGCCCAATTACTACACCTTATAAAAAGCATAAGCAGTTAAATTTTTATTTATTTTCTTTGCATCTTCTACCATTCTCAAAATTCTCCCATGTTTTTCAGCCTCTATTTCTTGGGTGGAAGATCAGCAGTGAAAAATAGAAAGTAATAGGGGAGAAATGCTTAGAAGAAAAGAAGAGCTACAGACAGAAGGAATGTATCAAAGATGTAACAAAGTATCTACTTCACAGAATGTCATTGTTAGAAAGGCCGATCATGGACATTTAGTTCAGGCATTTCAATAAAAAGACTTCACTCTGATGTTGTGGACAACTAGTCATACATTTTTTTCTTGAAGTCATCCACATATATGGATGGAATAGGGCTTTTCCACAAAGGATGGAGGCCTAAATCTAGGTAAATTTGAATTACTCAGTACCTTAGGCTGGAAGTTAGGAAAATCTATTTAAATTTAGCCTCCGACACCTACTTGCAGTGTGACTCTAAGGAAGTCATTTGACCACTATTTACATGAGTTTCCTGATCTGTAAAAATGGAGATAATAACAGCACCTATGTTCTACAGTTGTGAGGATCAAATGAGATAATAATTGTAAAACATTTAGCATAGTGCCAGGCACTTCTAAGCATTATAAAAATTTTATCTATTATAATTATCCAATTAGTGATTTCTTTCTTCTGATTCTTTAAACTTAGGGATCTTTAATCTTTTTCTGAGTGGGAGCAGTTTTTTTTTGTTTGTTTGTTTTTGTTTTTTTAATCTCCTTCAGTCCTTGTCTTAGCTGCTGAAACTAGGGTGAGAATGAGAGTGAGATGCTGACAGTGCAGATCACTGTACTGGGGCAGTGAAGGTGCAAATTGGTGACTGGGGATGTTGAAAGTACAAGTCAGTGTTGGGGAATAAGGCAGAGTAGTGGCTCTGATAGAAACTAGATAAGAATCAGAAATAAATAAGCCTTCTGGGGATGCTCATAGTAAATACTTTTGTTCTTTTTTGTATCTCTAAAATTAGAGTATATAAAGTAATTGCAATTCTATTTAGTGCTTCAAGATTAACAAAGTGCTTTCCTATAATAACCCTGTCAAGTAGGTAGCATAAGTTTTCTCCATTTTATAGACAAGCAAACTAACCAGAGAGATTATATGCCTTGTTCATGGTCATGTGCTTATTAAACTCTCATTTGAATTTCAATTTATTCACTCCAAATCCATTGTAGTTTCCAGTATTGCATACTAACTTTCAACCTCAAGCTTTTATTTTTTATATTTTTTGGCAGCATTATACTTGGGCTCAGGAGAAGACTTGAAGTAATGTATTAAAAAGAGTTTTTCACATTATCTTGTTTCCTGGTATTGCTATTCCCCCAGAAAAATGAATACTTCCTATAACAATGTATAACTTTTTTTTTCATACCTGAAATACTCTGGATTGCTAAAAAACTTTTGTTCCTGATATATGGCTCCTGTTACTGTAAATTAAAGCCAATTATACATTATTGGAAAACAGAAATTTCTTCTAGGGTTGATGAATCAGGAAATCCAATGGAGAACATGAAGATTTAGAACTGGTGGGCTATTTAGTTTATAAGAGATCATTCTACAACATTCTTTCACTCTGGTAATATGGTAATGGGAAATTTCATTTATTGGAAAATGTGACACAATTTCCAAAACTGGATTTAGAATTTTATATGTAAAAAGTTGTTTGAAAAGCTATCTGATAATATTAAAAGAGACAAAGACTCATTTTTAAATTCAGGCACTCATAATGCAACAATTAAAATTCTCTTAAGTTTTAGGTGAATTATGTGGTTTTTTTTTTTTTTTTTTCTGAGGCAATTGGGGTTAAGTGACTTTGCCCAGGGTCACACAGCTAGGAATTGTTAAGTGTCTGAGATCACATTTGAACTCTAGTCCTCCTGACTACAGGGTTGGTGCTCTATCCACTGCACCACATAATTTTTAATTCTTCTTAAAGTTCTATCTTATATTGAGTTTGTATTAAGAATCAGATCTAGAAGGAAGAAGCCCCTTCAGAGCTGATCTAAGACCGTGGTATGTTCTAGAATATAAATTTCTTTCATCTACATCAAGGATACATGAGTTCTAATAAGTGAATTTATCTAAAGCTATGATTATAGGAAATTGCTGTAAGACCTCATGGGACTGTAACTCATGTTATTCTGAGTTTATTTCAGGAATGAAGACCCCCATATTGCATCTCAAAGTTCTACTCTCAGGGGAAAAGCTCATGACCTTAAGCTTAATGCTGTGTGAGTCAGATCCCACAGGTTCTATTTCTGGTTCTGCTACTGGAATATTACATGACCTTGCACAAAAAAAGAGAAAAAAAAGTGCATTTTTTCCAAATAATATGATCTTCATTAACCCTCAGAGCACTCCTGGGAAGTTGATGGTAAGCAACTTTGCTTTCTCACTTTAAAATTGGAAAAGTCAAGAAGAATAGGTCATAAGGTCACAGACCTAGTGATTTAAGAGATTCCAATTCCCTGTAGTGAGGAAGCTTACTTGCCCAAGCATTACAGAATTTGAACCTTCTGATTGAAGAGTCCATGAGCTTTTCCTTCGTTATCAAGCTTCCTTCCTTCCTTCCATTGCTCCATTTCCCAATAGACTCAAGGGATGTCAGAAATTAAGAGGAGAATCTAATAGTCCTTACTTACAGCCTAGTACAATACCTACGCGGGCAGTTAAACCCATTAAGCTGACAATAACCTTCAGAGAGGTGGACCCATAATGCCAAGTTTCATTTGTAAATGGCAAAAATTCTCCTGTAATGATTAAAAATAGGGAGCATAATTTTCTATTAATATAGAGGTTTAAAATTTCCCATAGGTCAAACGTTTTCTATTTTATAAAACTGAGGTCCAAATTACTCCTTTAAAGAAAATTTATAGGCTTGTAGCACTGAGCTGATATGATAGTGCTCTACCAAAACCCAGCACACTGTGCATGCCTGGAGTGGAAAGTCACTACAAGTCCCATAGTGCAGTAGGGCAAGGAGGAGGAACAAAGGTCTCCCTATATCCGGAGGGGGAAGTTGGTCTTGATATGGAAGATAGTCCCTGAATTCGGTTCAATGAAGAACTACATTTCCCTATAGGACGCGCGGCAGAGCTAAGCGTGGACAGTCTAAGGTGGAGTGATGAGAACATCTCACCCAGACCTCTTACTCCGCCCTATGTCGAGCAATACTTTGCCCGCCGGGATTTGTAGTTCCGAAGCTGTTCGAAGGGAGATGTAGAAGCTAGTCTTTGTCGCGTGCTTCCCAGCTTTTTTTTTTTTCCCTTCGGTTGAGGGTGGGAGGGGAAGAAGGAAAGAGGTGCCTTGTCAGTAGGACTCCTGCACTTGCGCGCTGGGATCCTCGTGGGGTGGGGGAGAGGCGGAGTCACGGCCAAGGAGAGCTTGGACTGGCTGAACTCGAGTTTGTGGATGAGGTGGATGGGAGGTGGGGGCCCGCTGGTCGCCTTCTCACGTGGTGTAGGGCTGGTCAGTTCCGTGTTGATACCTCCTTCCTTCCCTCCTCCCCTTTTCCCCCATGCCGGGCCCCTCCCCTCCTTCCTGGAGCCCCAGAGGAGGGAGTCTCGGGCAGGCGGCGGCCGTGGTGATTTTGGGGGCAGTGGATGAGTGGTCGCGCCGGGAGGGGGTGGGGAAAGCGCCGCGCGCGCGCGCGCGTGGGTAAGAGTGTGTGTGAGAGAGTGATTGTGCGTGTGTGCCCACCCCGGCAAGGCACTGACCGTATGCGGTAACCCGGCGCAGTGGAGGCGGCTTCCTTCCCCTGAGGCTTGGTGCTCGGCGCCCGCAGCGGGATGTTCTCCCGGAGGAGTCACGGGGATGTCAAGAAATCGACCCAGAAAGTGTTGGACCCGAAGAAGGACGTGTTGACCCGCCTAAAGCACCTCCGAGCGCTGCTAGGTGAGGGGGGGGAGTCGCCCAGGCGCGTTGCTAGGTGACTGGGGGGGGGAGACCCTGGGGGCGCGCACGCGGCTGGACTGGGGAAGGCGCTTTGGGGCTTACCTGCCCAGTGCAGAGTGGGACTTTACCAAAGGGCTACCTTGCTCACTCTTTGGCGGGGTAGAAAACTGTCCGGAGTTTCCGGGTGCTGAAAGAAGCGTCTTGGAAGAGGCCCCCAGATGGTGGTGGGGCCCCATAGGAAGTGCGGGGTTGCACACCTTTCCCCAGATCCCCTGCACAGTTCTCTGGAAAGAACAGAGGGAAATTGGGGCTTGGAGGGCGTAGAACCGAGCAGCTTTGTTTTGTTTATGATTGTCATTGGCTTAGCACATTGCTTGGTGCTTAATAAATATTTATTGAATGGAATTGTATTGAACTGGCCACATCTCCGTTTAAAAACACGTTCGGAAAGGTTCCTGTTGTGGGTCTGGGCTCTTGGATCTTGGCTCTCATTGGTAACCCAAGGGGTAGGGACAGCTTTGCCCTCCGAGTTTTGAGAGTAGACACAGAAGCAAGGGCACCAAATGGTCACTACGCACATTCTTAACTTTTCTGTCTTATCTGGTTGTGAAATGGTTCAGGTTGTATTTTGACACTTGCCTTCGAAGTTCTAGAGAGGATTCACACTTCACCCCTTTATAAATAAAATGATGATGGTTTTATTCTTTTCAACTTTAGGGACTGGTAGGTCGTGGTGTGATTTTCTGATAGGGGTTACTGTAGTTGATAATGATGCCAACCCATTTGGGTGTGAAAGTTCTGGCAATACTTCCTGTCACTTTGAATAGTGCAGGTATTCTGTTGCTGAGTCCGGATTTGGCTCTGGCGGAGATGCTTTGTTTTGGTTTCCATTTTCTTATCTTTCTAGATCAAGTTCATTTAAAATGAAAACTTTTTTTTTCTCATTATAGATAGCTTTATCTTAGCCTTTAATTGTATGGCAACCAAAACCACATTACCAAAAAACAAATAAAAAAACCAAAAACATCCTTATGATGATTTATTGATGTATTTTTCTAAGAAATAAGCACAACATCCATGTAGTTGGAAAAAGTTTGAGTCTTAAGGTAACCAGACTTAAAATAGTTCTCAAAAACTTTTGGTTTGTTTTAATGAATGAAGATTTTCATAAATCTTAACATGTATTACTGGTCATTTTTACTTAAATTCAAACTATCTGACAGGAAAAGAGCAGATTATACTATACAAAATTATCTTGACTCTTATTCCATGAAAATTAAACAATCTAGGTTTAAAATAAAAGATAAATATCTGTTGACTGACTTTTTGATAATTTTAATAAGCTAGTGTATAATTTTCATAGCAATGAACTCAAATTTTTTTTGTGCCTTAAACTTCCCTCTGCAGTGTAGTATTTCTGTTTTGTGTAATATTCTAGATGATTAATACTACCAATTAGTGATATTTTTGACAACTCAGCACTGTTAAAGTGCAAATTTAAATGAAGCATTTGCCATCTGGTGAATGTTTTGGCTTAACTCTTGTTCTTTTGATTATAAAGAAAATTGACTATATTTTGTAAAGTCTGGTCCAGTTTAATCTCATTCAATTTAGTTTTTTAGGCAAAAAGTACATTCCTGCCACTTTCAGAAAGATTTTATTTTTGCTCTGCCCTGTTTCACTGTGAGGTTTGTTTTTCATTTTATGACACCTCGTTATATACTTTGATCTGTGAGGCTTTCGTGCCACCAAAATCATCTTTAGTTTTATAAAATCCAGAAGGCATTTATCAATTTTCTCATTATTTTCATGCTTGTATTATTATGTGATATGACAAACATGATTAAATACATTTGTTTTTTGTAACATGACAAAGACTGTGTTGAGCTACATGGAATCAGATTGTGGTCCAGTGTTTCTGGAAATTTGTAATCCTTAATAGCCATGACCTATACCTTGCCTTGGTACTATTTTTAGAACCCAAACATTTTTTAAAAAATAAAGCTTAAATTGAAAGATATAAATTAAGCCATAGTTCTGGGAGCTGTTTAGAAATAATTGTAATTAACATTTTAAAATTTGCTTTGTGTAACACTTTAAAACTTTTTATATATTATCTCCTTATTAATAATATTTTCCTCTGTACACAAAAATGATATTGTCAATATTCCATTAGTGAGAATATAACCTTTGGGGTCTTTTTTGTAACATCTGATCCATCCTTTGTGAACAGTAGTCTGTATTTCAAGACAACTGACTAAGATTATTTCTCTGTAGCCTGATTATTTGTGGCTCCATTATATTGTTAATAAGTAAACTTACATATACACATATATTTTACACACACATGTATATATTTACAAATACATATATATGTTTACAAATACATATATACACATACATATATGTAGTAGATTTGACAGATACTCAATCTCATTTTCTAGATGGGAAAACAGGTATAGTGGTCACATTAGAATGAACAAATTAAAAGTTTTAAGTGTATTGCTTTTCCAGGTAGGGTGTCTAGACCATACTGTTTGAATTTTGTTATGGGGAAGTCAACTACATATATAAAACCTTATTGGTATCAAATGAAAACTGATGCCTCATTATTTCTGGGTTTCCAAAGGCTATTTTAGTAAGGCATAAATTTTGGAAGCTTGTACTACTGCTTGAAAGGTTAGGATGAAGAAAGAAGAAGAAATTCAGAAAAAGAAAATAGCCATAATATAATTATGGAATTGATGATGAGCATGATATAATCATGTCTTAGTGAAGTAACTAACTTTACAAGAGTGATAGGTGCAAATTTAATATAAGTAGGAAATAAGACTGATTATCTATAAAGTAGTGCCTGTAGGGAGCCAACATGGTAGGAAATAGTGAGCTTCTGAACTAAAGGAGTGAATTCATAATTAACATGCATTTATTAAACACCTACTATGTCAAGTATAGTGGATACAAAGACATCAATGAAATAGTCCTTAACCTTAAGGAGTTACAATAATACCAAGGAGACAGCAAAATAGATACAATATAGTGATGAAAGAGTTTAAAAAGGTTAATATAACACTAGCTTTTAGGAAGGATTAGAAAAATAAAGGGACTGAAATCAGAGAGACCAGTGACATTAATTTAGTTCACAGTCTGGTTTAGGTGTTAGTAATCAAAACTGAGATGAAAAGATGAATGAGTCACTTTTTTTTTTTAAAGTTTTTTATTTGCATAACATATGTATGGGTAGTTCCCCAACATTGATCTTTACAAAGCTTTCCATTACAAATTTTACCCCCAGTTCCTTCCCCTCCCCTAGATGGCAGGAAGTCCACTACATGTTAATAATGTTG
>JAJPUD010030167.1:0-13052 GCA_023553655.1 Myrmecobius fasciatus
ACTTGCATGAACTGATGCTGAGTGAAATGAGCAGAACCAGGAGATCATTATACATGGCAACAACAATACTATATGATGATCAACTCTGATGGACATGGCTCTCTTCAACAATGAAATGTTTCAAACCAGTTCCAATTGTTCACTGAAGAAAGCCATATACACCCAGAGAGAGGGATATGAAATGTGGACCACAATATAACATTCTCATGCTCTCGCTTGATGTTTGCTTACATTGTGTTTCCTTTCTCTGATTTTTCTTTCTTGTAGATACCATTTTTCTTGCACAAAAATGATGTGTGGAAATATGTATACATATATTCGATTTGTCAAGTATTTTAACATAATTAACATGTAGTGGATATCCTGCCATCTAGGGGAGGGGTGGGGAGTAGGGGGGGGGAAATTTGTAACAGAAAGCTTTGTAAGGGTTAATGTTGAAGAATTATCCATACATATGTTTTGCAAAAAAAAAAAAAATATATATATATATATATATATATATTAGAGCTGTTCTGGCTTTAAATGTCAGAAAACAGGACACAATATTAGAGGTGTAAAAGGTTTGAAAATCCATGTGGTTTGGGGAGGAAAGGACCTTAAAACATAAAATGCAAGAACAGAACATGGAGAATGTTTGGCTGGAAGGTTCCTTGATTTTACAAATAAAAGCAGAGAGGGGAAGGAGTTGCTTCAAGAAAATTCATGGAAGAATGAGGAGTATAGTTCAAATCTCACAGGACTGTAGAATTTTGAATGAGCTGGGATTACAGGTGTGACATCTAATCTATAATCCTCAATTTAGAAATGAGGAAACTGAGGTCCAGAAAAGTTAGACAATGAGGAAATTAGCAGAGATAGCATTTGAATCCAGGTCTTTTGATTACAAATCAAGCTTGCTTTCCATTACTTATTTATCTGCATCTTTTTTCTCTGTTCAAGTATAAGAACTTTGAAAGCAAGGTCTCTATTCTTTGTATATCCTCCAGAGCACAGCACCCAGTTGCAAACCTTTTCTTGTTTGTTGAATGAATAAATGTTGGATGGTGGATATTCTATTTAATCTTCGGGTCTTTGTATGACCTCCAGCCCCTTCAATGAGGAACTTCTATTCTGAAAGAAGTCCTTCCACAAAGACAAAGCATAAATACCAACTTTATTTGTATAAATAACAACTTTAAGATAATTTAATCCCAGCAATTTGGAGCTATGCTCAAAAAGTTATCAAACTGTGCATACCCTTTGACCCAGCAGCATTTCTATTGGGCTTATATCCCGAAGAAATCATAAAGGGAGGAAAGGGCCCCACATGTGCCAGAATGTTTGTGGCAGCTCTTTTTGTAGTGGCTAGAAACTGGAAATTGAATAGATGCCCTTAAATTGGAGAATTGCTGAATAAATTATGGTATATGAATATTATGGAATATTATTGTTCTAAAAGAAATGACCAGCAGGATGATTTCAGAGAGGCCTGGAAAGACTTGCATGAACTGATGCTGAGTGAAATGAGCAGAACCAGAAGATCATTATACACAGCAATAACAATACTATATGATGATCAACTCTGATGGACATGGCTCTCTTCAACAATGAAATGTTTCAAACCACCTCCAATTGTTCATTGAAGAAAGCCATATACACCCAGAGAGAGGGATGCGAAATGTGGACCACAACATAACATTCTCATACTCCTTGATTGATGTTTGCTTACATTGTGTTTCCTTTATCTGATATATCTTTTGTGTAGATAAGATTTTTCTTGCACAACAATGATAAGTTTGGAAATATGTATACATATATTCGATTTGCCAATATTTTAACATAATTAACATGTAGTGGATATCCTGCCATCTAGGGGAGGGGTGGGGAGTTGGAGGGAAAAATTTGTAACAGAAAGCTATGTAAGGGTTAGTGTTGAAGAATTACCCACACATATGTTATGAAAATAAAATTAAATTAAAAAAATTTTTAAAAAAAGATAATTTACTCCCAAGACACTGTTTTTCTTCTAACCTCTAACTGAAATTTAGTACTTCCTTGAATTATGAATGTAGGTAACAAACATTTTGCACAAGGGATCCACTGCCACAGGGGTCTGGTTAAGAACCCCATTGATTCACTATGAGGGAGGCTAAAAAGAACAAAAAATCCTGGTGAAATAGACTTCCTTATCTTTTTCCTTGGGTAGTTGGGCAGGGGTGATCATGAAATGGTAGAAGAGCATCTTCTTTGTGTAACAAAACTAGGAAGATACAAGACTATGACATTCTTCATCTTAAGCAATCAGGCTAGGTTGGGCTGGCTAGTAAACAGGCTTGTTTGCAAGCCTGGCTCATGATATGGGGAGGAGGAAGTCCATGCTGTTTTCTCTGATCTGCCCCCCTACCCTAACTCTGTGTTCCCTGACTGTAGACTCAAGGTCTCTTGGAGGATAGGACTTCCTCTCTTTCTCCATTTCTCATCCTTTTCATCCCACTTCCTTTCTCTTCCTTCCATCCTCTTGCCTACTGTGCATTCTTGTGACACTGCTTACCTGGTGTAAGTTTCCAATTCCAATAAGGGTCTCTGGAGTCATAAGGACGGATCTCAGCTGCACACTTCAGCAGTTCCTGGCAAGCAAACTCACCCTTCTTCTGGACTATGAGAAGCGCCCGGCGCACCCTGCGTTCAGGGTCATCCATGGCGTCCAGGGACTCATATTCACTCACTGTGATGATACCTCGAGCCAGAAGCCCATCCAACAGGATTCCTGAATCATTTTTGAGGCCCTCCACCAGCTGCTTCCGTTCCCGTTGAATCAGCTCTGAAGGTCTTTGTTGGACGTTGCCCATCCTGAATGAGGAGGAGTGTAGAGGGAGGTCTAGAAAGGACCATTTCATACTCCTTGAACAGTCCGTGCTCCAGCCACCTGAACACTTAGTCCCTCATTTCCACATAACTTTCCATTTTCACATATAACCTACTACTTCCCGAGGCTCAGTTTCTTCATCTGTAAAGGAGTGATATGAATATCTTCTCTACTTATCTTAGACTTACTATGAGAATCAAATGGAATAAGATGTATTTTTATACTTGTATATTGTACTAAATGTACAAAATACATTTGTATACAAAATACTAGAAGTAAAATATTCATAAATATAATATTCATGTGATTTGTGAATATTATCAACTCCTCACTTGGCAACCACACCCTTCCTACCACAAATCTTCCCTATGAAGAAAGAGCATAGATCCTGCCCCAAATTACTTCCTCTGCTACCAATCTTTCCCAAATCCTGGCAAATGGGACTTCCTTTCCAGTCTAACTTTCTAGGCAAATCCTGCTTCATCCTAATTCATCTCAGATGGAGTTAACCAACAATGTCTCTGAGTCTTTGTAAACTTAGAACTATAAGATTTTAAATGAGAAGGGGCCTTGGAAGCCATTTAATTTAACTCTTAAATTTTACAGATGAGGAAACTGAGGTCCAGATTTAACCATGTTAAATGTCTCTATTTCAATATGTTGAGGATCCCCATGTGATTTCACACCTGTGGCCATTTCCTTTTCTGATGCAGGTCTTATCCCCACAAAGACTGCAATTCTTTAGCCAAAGAAATGCATCACCTACAGGATTCTACCTTTTGCAGGAAGTAGTTTCCTGAACTGCCAGTAGTCAGAGTCTTCCCTTTCCATCTACCCTGTATGTAGGTGCCCCACCCAGGTCCCATGGTTCTCTATCAGCCTTCCCTCACCAGACCCCTATATTTAATATCCCCTAGGTCTCATCACTACCACTATGACGCTCCACTAAGGACTAAAGCTTTAGAGGTCATTGGTTATATATTCTCTGGGGACAGGGCTGGGTTCTCTGGGAACAGGCTATCCCCTCTCTGGACATGACTTCATCCAACCACAAAGGCTTGTTTCTTGTGCCCTGTGTTAGAATGCTAGATCTGGGGACCAGTGGGAGGGGATATACTACACGTCATGGGAGAGCCCCTGGATTTAGCAGAGATGTCCATGTACAACCACTTAGGTGAGATCACAAGGTTTTTTGGCACCCTAGCTCTGCCTTGTCCCTCCCGAGCCTTCACAACAGAAGTGTCCTAAGGTACCTTGTTCTGCAAGGTCTTCCTCCCTTGTCCCCCTTAAATTTGACCTAGGCACCAAAATTCCCAGTTTCCAACTCAAATCTAATTCTAAAAGGTTATGGGTCTTTGCCTGGCATCTGCCTCAGTTTCTCCTCTGTTGAGATAGACATCTAAGAAACCCACCCTCCTCACAATGAGCCAACCTTGCTGGGAGGAAAGGAGAAAGGAAAGGGAGAATGTCCCACAGCTTACTCACTCGGGTTGATGCCTCTGGCTCAGAAGGGAGATGACTGTGCAGAAAGTCTGAAGTGAAGGCAGCGGAGGGGGAAAGGGAAAAGCTGTACAGGGAGTGCAGGGAGAGGGAGGGGCTTCTGCAGCTGCCCTGGGAGGAGGGAGGGGCTGGCTGCTGGCCCAGAACTTCTGGGAACCAAAATGGGTCAGCTCGATTTCTTTCTTGGACAATGGCAAGGAAGGCATGTAGGACAGGCTTGGATTTACAGAAACCTCCTCCCTCGATCTCATCAAAATTCTCATCTTCGTTTTTATTCACTGGGGTGGTGAGGGAAGGCAGCTCCAGAAATACTCTCAATTCATTGGCTTTGAGTATTCTTTCCAACCTCCCCACCTCAGAGATGGCCTTTGTGAACTACTGAGTCCAGTCAAAAACACTCAGCACTTACTTAGTAGCCAACTTTTTGGTGATGGGACAGCTGACAAATAATATGGCCAAGTGTGTACCAGGGCTGGGGATATAGACACCTAGAGACATACACTTGCCCTCCCTAGTTGGGTGGCCCTGGGCCAGATTAATTTACCTCAGTGAGCCTCAGTTTCCTCATCTGTAGGATGGAGGAGGGCCTGCAAGTTCCTGCTGGATCCCCCTCTAATGCCCTTATGATTTTTTTTAATTAAAGCTTTTTATTTTCAAAATATATACATGGATAATTTTGAACATTCACCCTACAAAATCTTGCACTCTAATTTTTTCCCTCCCTTCCCCCTATCCCTTCCCTAGATGGCAAGTGATCCAATATAGGTTAAACATGTGCAATTCTTCTATATATATTTCCATAAATATCATGCTTCACAAGAAAAAGCAGATTAAAAGGGGAAAGAAATGAGAAGAAAAATAAAATGCAAGCTAACAGCAATGAAAAGAGAGAAAATACTATGTTGTGGTCCAACATTCAGTTCCCACTGTCCTTTCTCTGGGTGCAGATGGCTTTCTTCATCCCAAGACCATTGGACTGAGTGACCTTATGCTCCATCATAGTTGGAACCTGGGATTGTGTTCCACTCTGATGAACAATGATGGAGCACGAGTAAGTGATCAGGAAACTCCCGATTTGCAAGCAAAGTGGACGTTTAGCCTGGCTCCCTGCTGAAGGACATGTTGGGATGCAAGGATGCAAGGATGCAAGGAACTCCTGATTGATTCACAGCAATTGGAAGGCAGTTTCAAAAAATAATAGGAAACTGAGAATTGGGGTTAGAGAAGGAGATAAAGGAAAATGGATTTGCTTTTCTTCTTAAGATTCTTCTCTAGTACTTTCTATCCATCAATCTTCCAGAAAAAGTATAGAGGATGGGAGGATGTCTTACCTCTCAGTCAAACCATGGCAATAGAGGTTTCCCAGCCATGGCCATCAAAAGATTTCTTCTCAGAAAAGATCAAGATCATCCCATGGCTAAAGGAATGCAAAGAGGGGCAGCTGGGTGGTGTAATGGTTAGAGCACCAGCCCTGAAGTCAGGAGGACCTGAGTTCAAATCTGGCCTCAGACACAACACTTCCTAGCTGTATAACCCTGAGCAAATCACTTAACCCCAATTGCCTCAGGGGGGCGGAAAGGAATGTAAGGAAGCCAAGCCTGATTGTCCACACTCCTGGGTGTTCCTAGCATCCTATATTCTATCTCCCACCTCTTTGCCTTTGTACTGTGTCCCCTGCTTGACATGTCCAACTCCTCACTTTCATCTCTTGGTTTCTCTGACTCAGTTTGAATTCTATTCTGCAGGAGGCCTGTCCCAGATCCTGTTGCTAATGCCATCCTTATGAGATAACCTCCAATTTACCCTGTATATTGCTTATATTCACAAATTGCTTGGGTAGCTAAGTGATGCAGTGATTAGAATCAGGAAGACTCATCCTCATGATTTCAAATCCTGCCTCAGACACTAACTAGCTGTGTGACCCTGGGCAAGTGACTTTACCCTGTGTGCCTCAGTTTCCTTATATATAAAATGATCAGGAGAAGGAAATGATAAACTACTCCAGTATCTTTGCCAAGAAAATTCCAAATGGGATCATGAAGAGTCAGACAGACATGACTCAACTACAAGAAAAAAGAAATTAGAGCATAAATGTTTTATGTGGCAAAGAAAAGATGGACAGTGCTGCCTCTCAACTTAAAAGTTTCATCTATTATCACATAATAACAAAGTAATGTGATGGATTTGAGATTCACAAAATCAGATGAATTTGCAGAAGAGTTAGTTTCTTTTTTTTATTAAAGCTTTTTATTTGCAAAACATATGCATGGGTAATTTTTCAATGTTGACCCTTGCAAAGCCTTCTGCTCCAAATTTTTCTCTCCTTCCCCCCCCAGATGGCAGGTAGTCCAATATATGTTAACTATGTTAAAATATATGACAAATCGAATATATGTATACATATTTATACAGTTAACTTGCTGTACAAGAAAAATCGGATCTACAAGAACAAAAAATCTGAGAAGGAAAACAAAATGCAAGCAAACAACAACAGAGAGTGTGAAAATGCTATGTTGTGGTCCATACTCAGATCCCACAAGCCTCTCCCTGGGTGTATATGGCTTTCTTCATCACTGAACAATTGGAACTGGTTTGAAACATCTCATTGTCGAAGAGAACCATCAGAATTGATGATCATATAGTCTTGTTGTTGCTGTGTATAATGATATCCTGGTTCTGCTCATTTCACTCAGCATCTGAGGTCTCCTCCAGGCCTCTCTGAAATCGTCCTGCTGGTCGTTTCTTACAGGGCAATAATATTCCATAACATTCATATACCATAATTTATTCAGCCACTCTCCAATTGATGGGCATCCCTTCAGTTTCCAGTTTCTAGCCACTACAAAAAGGGCTGCCACAAACATTCTTGCACATGTGGGGCCCTTTCCCTCCTTTAAGATCTCTTTGGGATACAAGCCTAGTAGAAACACTGCTGGGTCAAAGGGTATGCACAGTTTGATAACTTTTTGAGCATAGCTCCAAATTGCTTTCCAGAATGGCTGGATCCGTTCACAGTTCCACCAACAATGTATCAGTGTCCCAGTTTTCCCACATCCCCTCCAACATTCAATATTATCTTTTCCTGTCATCTTAGCCAATCTGACAGGTATCTCAGAGTTGTCTTAATTTGCGTTTCTCTGATCAATAGTGATTTGGAACACTTTATGACTAGAGATAGTTTTAATTTCTTTAGCTGAAAATTGTCTGTTCATATCCTTTGACCATTTATCAATTGGAGAATGGCTTGAATTCTTATAATAAATTTGAGTCAATTCTCTATATATTTTAGAAATGAGGCCTTTATCAGAACCCTTAAATGTAAAAATGATTTCCCAATTTATTACTTCCCTCCTAATCTTGTCTGCATTAGTTTGTTTATACAAAAACTTTTTAACTCAATATAATCAAAATTATCTACCTGGTGTTCAATTAAGAGATCCAGTTAGAATAGTTAGAAAAAAAAAAGAAAACTGGATCTGAAAACAAAATTTGAAACTTGAGAAGTATCAAGGTAACAAATGAACAATGTTAGAAATAAGCTGAAATGTTGAATCAATGTAAAGAGAATAAAATTATATTATTTGCAAGCATCAGTCAAGATTCATATGTAAGTAGTTGAAAATAGAGAAAATTTTAAAAGGAAATTAAAGCTATTACATTGGCATGGGATAGACTCAAAGTTCAATTAAAACACAGTAAGAAACATATGAAGATGCTCTAGTCAGTCAAAAAAATATTTAAATGCAACTCTCCATACAACAACACCAGCTCATATGGAGCCCAGATGGATGACTGTAATCAAAAAGATTCCCAAGCAACAGGAAAAATTAAATCAGTGACTTTTCACTCAACGAGGTACTGATTTGAGATCTTTATTTTCACCAGTTATCAGAATTTCCAGCAAAGGGAGCATTTAAAAAGGCAGGGGAAAAACCTCTAAAATTGTAGAAAGTGGCAACTCAAATAAGAATATTTATTTATTTAAGAGTAAGTATTTTGACATTGTTTTACAAAAAGAATAACCCAGATGTGCAAAAATGTTTGTGGCAGCCCTTTTTGTAGTGGCTAGAAACTGGAAATTGAGTGGATGCCCATCAATTGGAGAATAGCTAAACAAATAAATTATGGTACATGAATGTCATGGAATATTATTGTTCTGTAGGAAATGATCAGCAGGATGATTTCAGAGAGGCCTGCAGAGACCTACATGAACTGATGCTGAGTGAAATGAGCAGAACCAGGAGATCATTATACACGGCAACAAGATTATACAATGATCAATTCTGATGGACGTGGCTCTTTTCAACAATGAGATGTTCAAATCAATTCCAATTGTTCAATGATGAAGAGAGCCATCTACACCCAGAGAGAGGCTTTGGGAACTGAGTATGGAGCACAACATAGCATTTTCACACTTTCTATTGATATTTGCTTACATTTTGTTTTCTTTCTCATGTTTTTTTTCTTTCTAGATCCAATTTTTCTTATGTAGTAAAATAATTGTATAAATATGTATATACATTGGATTTAACACATATTTTAACATATTTAACATTTATTGGATTACCTGCCATCAAGGAAGAGGGTGGGGGAAAGGAGAGAAAAATTTGGAACAGAAGGCTTTTCAAGGGTAAGTTTTGAAAAATTACCCATGCATGTGTTTTGTAAATAGAAAGTTTTAATTTAAAAAAAAAAGGAGAATAGCGAACTAGCCAGCAAGTTAGCTCTGCCTACAAAACTATGAACTCCTTGGAGAAATATTTCTTTTCTCTGTAGGGATTTGAAGTTAGATATGTCTCATGATTTCCAAGCTTAATACCAGAAGAACTTAGTGTTCTTGTGGATTTGTGAAAGCAACCAGAGTCATGTAGCAATACTGAGAATCGAGCAATTTAAAATTTGCATTTATATCATGTGTGAGAAATTTATCAGGGACATTTATTTTTCATGGCCCAGTTGATCTATGGAATTGTAGGATACAATTAATATCCAGACAGTAATGATAGTAATTGAGGATAGCTTGAATTTGCCTCTAAGAGATCATAAAAGACAATTCTTCTCCATTGGCTTTTGTTTGCAACCACTATGGAATGCCCAAACTGGCAGATGAATGGAATAATTTTTCATGTAGCTGATTTGGAGATGCATTCAATTGAGTTAATGTTATTAGATTGGCAATAGGTTTGATTTCATATTCACAAGATTACTTTGTGTTGGTGCCATTTAAAAGTTTCTTGCACTAAAATTTTGGAAATTGATCTATAAAAGAACAGCTTTTTATTGGAATGATAACTAGTGGAATGTATTTGTAACATTAGAAGGTTAGAGTTTATTTGATTTTAATTCTGTAACTGTTTTGTGATTTATGATTTATGATTTATTCAGAGTTATTACACAGTAGAAACAATTGTCTTGAAGACAGCGTTCTTTGTCTTGTTAATGATTGTCCTGAATGTTGATGTATGTGTGTCTGTGTATACACACAAACATGTACTCTTGATTTGTCAAAATATCATTTGAGTTTAGTGTACGTGTGTGTGAATGTGTGGTGTGTACACATATTTGTACTCCTAGTTTGTCAAAGTATCAATATGAGTTTAGTAAACAGTATGGAAAGCTGCCAATTCTATTTGAGAACATACTTCTAAAACAGCAGAGTTCAAATAATTAGAACCCTAAATAATTTGAGTAATTCTAAATAACTAAAACACTAAATAATTAAAATTAGGATAATAAGAATTTGTAATCAAAATGGGAAATATGTTGTTTATACTGTATTGCAGGGTAGCTAGATGGCACAGTGGATAGAGCACTGGACTTGGAGTCAGGAGGACCTGAATTCAAAATTGGTCTCAGACATTTGACACTTACTAGCTTTGTGACCCTGACTTAACTCCAATTGCTTCACAAAAACAAAAACAAAAACAAAAAACCTCCAATTGCTTCACCATTAAAAAAAAAATCATCTTCCCAAGTTCAAATCTGACCTCCCCTAGCTATGTGATTCTGAACAAGTCACTTAACCCTGTTTGCCTCAGTTCTCTCATCTGTCAAATGAGTTAGAGAAGGAAATGGCAAATCTCTCCAGTATTTTTGCCAAGAAAACCCCAAATGGGGTCATAGAAAGTCAGATACAAGTGAAAATGGCATTGATTCGGACCAATGACATGGTCATGATTATTATGTCCCTGTGTTACTCTCCGTCAGAGACGGTGTTCACCATAAAAATTGCACCATGAAGCCATTGGTATTTTGGGACTCTCTGGCATTAAAAACGTGTACTTAAAATAATTTTTTAAAAAAGTGATCAATTTGTTGACTCAAGCAAGAGCAGCCCCAGAAGGCACTGGCATTCATCCTGCAGCATTCCTTCCATCCCTGTATCCTGAATAGCATGTTTCTCAAATGTGTCTATTCTTCCCCCAATGCTCAGTATATTTATGGGAGAGTGTACTCTGGACTTACAATTTTCTTACTAGGTCATTTCATTAAATACCATTGCATTGGGAAAAATAATAAATTTGTTGAGTATTCAATAGAAATCCAAACCATGCAGTTGTATGCTATTCAAATGAACTCCATCTTATCTTTTAGACTGTTGAACTTAAATGATGTTTGTAATAGAGTCCAGTATAACTTCAGTCAGTTGCCTAAAGACCCCTTCTTATTGTTGTGAAACATTCCAATATACGAATCTCTGAGAAGTCTCTCCCAGAGTAAATGTGTTAAATGAAAGATAAATGAAAAATTCAGGACATGAAGGACTTTTGTTTAGAAAGACTTCAAAATCTGATTCAAGATGAAGAATGAGACATATAATTTTGGACACGGACATGTAAAAATTTGTTTTGCTTGATTTTTCATATTTGTGACAAGGGTGAGGTGGGATGTACAAAAAATGTTTGTGGCAGCCCTTTTTATAGTGGCAAGAAACTGGAAACTGAGTGGATGTCCATCAGTTGGAGAATGGCTGAATAAATTATGGTATGTGAATGTTGAGGAATATTATTGCTCTATAAGAAATGATCAGCAGGATGATATCAGAGAGGCCTGGAGAGACTTGCATGAACTACTGCTGAGTGAAATGAGCAGGAGATCATTGTACATGGCAACACCAAGATTATATGATGAATAATTCTCATGGATGTGATTTTTTTCAACAATTAGATGATTCAGACCAGTTCCAAAGGATTGGTGATGGAGAGAGTCATCTACACCCAGAGAGAGGACTGTGGGAACTGAATGTGGATCACAACATAGCATTTTCACTCTTTTTGCTGTTTGTTTGCATTTTTGTTTTATTTCTCATTTTTTTCCCTTTTTGATCTGTTTTTTCTTGTGCAGCATGATAATTGTGGAAATATAGATATATAGAAGAATTGCACATGTTTAATATATATTGGATTACTTGCTGTCTAGAGGGTGTGAGGGAAAGGGAGGGAAAGAATTTGGAACACAAGGTTTTGCAAGAGTGAATGTTGATGGGGTAGTTAGATGGTTGCAGTAGATAGAACACCAGACCTGAAGTCAGGAGCACCTGAGTTCAAATCTGGCCTCAGACACTAAATACTTTCTATCTTCGAAACCCTGTGCAAGTCCCTTCATGCCAATTGCCTCAGCAAAAAAGTGCGTGTGTGTGTGTGTGTGTGTGTGTGTGTGTGTGTGTGTGTGTGCATATGTTTTGAGAAGAAAAAGCTTTAATGATAAAAGATAAAAAACTATTAAAAAAAATTTTAAAGAAAAAAAAGGCGAGATAAGTGGGGAGAGAAAATAAATACTTGTTGATTGAAAAAAGAAGTTCAGTTCTAGAACATCTTGGGAATAGATAGATAATAGAAAAAGGAAATCTAGGGTGACTCCACAGGCAAAATCTGAAATCTTTCTTGTTGACTATAATTGCTGAATCAGAGCTAGAGATATATTCAAAAGCCATATTCAGTTTTCATTGAGAAATAATGTTGTTAAGGGAGAGAACTATGGCTCTTCTAAGGCTGACAGGCACATGGTCTCATGAAAAAGAAATCTGTCCCTGAGCAGCATTTACTTTTTCATTTCATCTGGCACCTACAAGCTTGTTAGTCTTAAAAGATCAGGAGAAAGTACTATCTGGGAATCTTGGCTTCCAGGAAACTGGAATGTCTGGGAATCAAAATCCATGCTGTTTTGTAAGCAATCCATCATTGAAGAGCCTTTGGGGATGCAGTCCAGTGAAATGAGAGGAGGACTTGTTCAGAAAAAAACAGTAGTTCATTTGGATGAGAATATGGTGGGATCACCATGATGTAGAAATTGTGCTAAGTTTGAGTCCACTTTCCCCAGAAACTGAGGTGGGCTAGGGGAGAGTGTGCCCTTGCAGGGCTGAGAGGAAAACAGATACTTTTGTTTGTGCTGTATCTTCAAATATCCTTTTAAAAAGGCTAATTGGTATTAATTAGTTAAATGAAACTGAAGTGCTAGTCATTGGTAGCTAACTGTGGGGAGAAGTACATTGGAATAGAGACTTGAATCAATTGTGTTAGAAAAGAGATGCCTCAGGGACAGTTAGGTGATACAGCAGATAGACCATCCTCAGGAGGATCTGAGTTCAAATGTGAATTTAGATACTTGACACTAGCTGTGTGGTCCTGAACAAGAGAGGAGGAAGAGAAGAAGAAGAAAAAGAAAGAAAGAAAGAAGGAGGAGAAGAAGAAGAAGAAGAAGAAGAAGA
>JAJPUD010030168.1:0-13352 GCA_023553655.1 Myrmecobius fasciatus
TGAATTCTTTCAATGCCAATTTTGCCTTCTGATTCTAAAACATCAGGGCAATTCTCTTTCATGATTTCCTGGAGGATAGCATCCAGGTTCTTTTTTTCATCGTGGCTTTCAGGGAGTCCGATAATCCTTAAATTGTCTCTCCTGGATCTGTTTTCCAAGTCAGTTGTTTTTCCTAGGAGATATTTCATATTTTCTTCTATTTTTTCATTTTTTTGTTTTTGTTTAACTGATTCTTGAAGTCTTATTGAGTCATTTACTTCTATTTGTTCAATTTTAATTTTTAGAGTATTATTTCCTTCAGTTATCTTTTTTAGCTCCTTTTGTAGCTGGCCAATTGAATTTCTGGATTCAATGCATTCTTTTTCCATTTTGCCAGTTTTATTTTTCAGTGAATTGTTGTCTTTTTCCAATTCACCAATTTTGTTTTTCAGTGAATTGTTGTCTTTTTCCAATTCACCAATTTTGTTTTTCAGTTCACCATTTTTATTTTCCAGTGAATTGGTGATTTTTTCCAATTCACCAATTTTGTTTTTCAGTGAACTGTTTTCTTTTTCCAATTCACCAGTCCTATTTTCCAGTTTTTGATATTTCTGTTGCCCTGATCTCAATTTATTTCCCCATTCTTCTTCTAGCTCTCTTTTGAGATTCTTAATGCAATCATCCAGGTAAGCCTTCTGAAAGGGAGACCAACTTAAGTCTGCCTTTGTGGCTTCATCTGGGATTGTTTTCATAATGTCAGGATCTGGGGACTGTTCTATTTTTTCTGCGTAAAAGCTTTCTATGGTGAGAGCTCTCTTCTGCTTCTTGCTCATGATTTAAAGTTGGGATATTGGTCAAAAGCCGAGAAAACTGCAACAATTTATATTTGCCCTGGGGCAGTTTGCCGAGTTGACTTCCGGTCTGAGGCTGGTCGGCCTAGATTCGCACCAGGACCACGTTTTCAGCTGTTCTCATCCACCCCCTTCCAAAGGCAGATCTGCCAAGGCACCTGCCCGCAAGCAGAGCAAAGTGGCCCAGGCGTCTCCCAGGGGCTTCCTGGGTGCCCAAAATCTGCCCCTCTATCGCAGCCCTGACTTCCGCCCCGGCTGGAGTCAGATCGCGACCAGCGGCCGATTTCCCCTGAGGCTAACCTTCTCCCGAGTTCTTTCAAGGTAGATCTTTTATAGAAGTGCGTTGTAGTCCAAATGCTTGGCGAGGACCTCACTCGGAAACCAGTTTTGAGGCTTACTATGTCTGGGTTGGGGGAATGTCGGAGGGAGTTCACAGAGAAAGCTGTACGCAGTTCGCCATCTTGGCTCCGTCCCCGTCTTATTTATTTTTTACCAATCTATATTCACCCAGAGATGTGAATTTGTTCTGTTTGTTGCAGAAATCTGAAAAGCTTGAAATTTACTGACTTACTTTACCATCTTTTCAGAATCCTCTCCACTGTGTATCTGTTTCAAAGTTTTCTTTTTCCTTTTTCATTTCCAGCAGGAAGGGTTTAGTTGTAAGGGGGTTTAGTTGTAAAGGGGAATATTGATAGCATTGACAAAAATGAAAGAAACAAATAAAAAAACAGAAAAGGATCGTTAAAGTTCACAAAACAGAATATAAAGAAAGCCATAAAGAAACCCAGACACCCATTCCTTAAAACACTAGACAGCATAGGAAAAAATGAAGTTTTCTTTAAAATGAAAGACAGCATCTATTTAAAGCCATTAGTAAGCATTATTTATAAGGGAGAGAAGCTGGACACATTACTAGTAAGATCAGAGGTGAAACAAGGATGCCCATTATCACCACTGTTATTAAATATTGTACTAGAATTGTTGGCTTTAGCAATAGGAAAGGAAAAAGAAATTATAGGAATTAGAATAGGCAATAAGGAGTTAAAACTGTCATTCTTTGTAGATGATATGATGATATACTTAGAGAATCCTAGATAATCATCCAAAAGTCTATTTGAAGCAATTAACAGCTTAAGCAAAGTTGCAGGATATAAAATATACCCACAGAAATCATCAACATTTCTATATATTACTTATAAAATGCATCAGCAAGAGAAAGAGACATTTCATTTAAAAAAAACTGTAGACAAAATAAAATATTTGGGGGTCTACTTGCCAAGACAAACCCTATGTTTGGAACCATATGGAACTATATGAACACAATTACAAAACACTTCACACAAATAAAGGACATCTAGACAAATGGAAAAAATATCAGTTGTCATGGGTAGGCTGAACTAATAAAATAAAAATGACAATTCTACTTAAATTGGTCTACTTGTTCAGTGCCATCCTATTCAAATTACCAAAATATTATTTTATAGAGCCAGAATAAAATAATAACAAAATTCATCAGGAAGAACAAAAGGTCAATAATTTCAAGGGAATTAATGAAAAAATTCCAATGAAGGTGGCCTAGCTTTGCCAGACCTAAAACTATATAAATTACAACCTTTCTAAAGAACAATTTAGAGCTATGCCCAAAGGCCTATAGAACTGTCCATATCTTTTGATCCAACAATGACATCACTGGGTCTGTATTCCAAAGAAATAAAGGGGAGAAAAGGATCCACATGTACAAAAATATTTGTAGCAGCTCTTTTTGTAGCAGCAAAGAATTGGAAAATGAGTAAATGCACTTCAATTGGGAAATGACTGAATAAATCATGGTTTATTAAAGTAATTGAATATTATTGTTCTATAAAAATGATGAACAAGCTGATTTTAGAAAGGCCTGATAAGATTTATACAAACTGATGCTGAGCAAAACAAGCAGAATCAGGAATATGTTGTACACAGTAACAACAAGGTTGTATGATAACTATGAAAAACTTGGTTCTTCTTACTGGTTTAGTTATCCAAGGTAATCCCAATAAACTTTAAGTGGAAAATGCTATCTGCATTTAGAGAGAGAATTGTTGAGATTGAATGTAGATCAATACATGCTATGTTCACTTTTTTTTTACTTTTTCTTGCTTTTTTCTCTTTTATTTTTTTCTGTTTCTTAAGACTTTTCTCTGAAAACATGATTCATAAGTAAATGTGTAAAACAAAACAAAACAAAACAAAAACAAAAGCAAAACAATGCACATGCATGACCAAGGGGAGAAAATGTTGTTTTTATTTGTAGCTGGGGGAAATAAAGAAATACAGAGACACGTTCATAAAATTGCAACAAGGGGAATGTTGGAAGACCAAAAACAAATCATAAAAACAACTCTGTGATATAAATATCAATATCATTTTACAGATAAATAAATAGAAATTCTAAAAGAGTTCTTAAACTTTTGTGAACTTTAAAAAATTAAATTTGACAATTCTTTAAATATAATTGGTTTCCTTTGTAATCTTATGTATTTCAATTTATGCATTAAAAAATTCTGAGGATTTATAGGCTTTACCCAACTACCAAAGGAATCCACCATACTAGCAAAAGTGAAGGCCTCTTGCTCTGAAGGAGTAACTCATCAGCTATGATGATCCATCTGGTAGGCTTCTGAGAGACAAGTTTGACTGAGGTCTCCTGACTACAAATACATAACTCTATCCACTGTCACAGGTTTTCTAAGTGTCAGATTGAATCTAAAATCCTAGGTTCAAAATTAAAAATATTCATTTACTATGTGTCCTTATTAGGGCATTTAAACTCTTTAAGTCTCACTTTTTTCATCTGTAATATGGTAGTGTGAATTACTGAATTAGAACATTGGATCTCTAAAGTTCATTTCGGATATAAATTATACGATAACATGATCCAAAAAACTGATGAGAGATAACATATGGCAGAATCACAGAGACCTTGATGATCTTACTGTATGACCTCAGAAATCACTTAACATCTTGCAAAAACTACCTATAAAGGACTGTAAATTGGAAAGATGGGAGTGATCTTTATTATTAGAATTCCTATATCAAGGAGTTCCCTGTATCACTGAAATAACATTACTAGTGCCTAGCCTTTTCTACACCTCATAAAGTGAAATGTCAATGTTTACACTCTAACACCACAATGTTCTTTGTACTAGAGTAGAGCAGTTGGAACTAATAAAGGATATACCAAGAAATCATTGTTAAATGAAAGTAACATAATTTTGAAAGCATTGAAGAATCAATTTTCAAAATAGCTGAAATGGGAAAATGTTAAATGACTAGAGGAATTAGAGACTGTTCCTCTTTCCCTCTCTCCCTCCTCCCTGAAATGGAAGCAATCTGATATAGGATATATATTTGTAGTGATGTAAAATATTTTTATATTAGTCATTTTGCAGAAGAAAAAAATCAAACGACAAAAAAGAAAAATATTATGATTTGGCATTATTTTTTACATTTTTGAGAGAATATAAATAACTGCTGATCCATATTCCTATTTTTTATTTGTGTAAAATATAATTTTATTCATGGACTGAGAATTCAGTTAATGAAAAAGAATAGTTAGGCATTTGCAAATGATTTTTTTTTCTGCAAATTGCATCCTCTGTCTGCAGTCTGCAACTGACTGAGAATTTTATATAATGCAGTTTTATCCTGTTTATTATTACTTGATTAAATAAAATATGTCAGTGGGATGAGAAAAAGGTAGCTTCAAAGTCTTCCTCCAAGGCATTTCCCATGCAAATCTTTTTTTCACAGAACCACAGTTGAGCCCACAGGGATTGGAATTTTGCACCAATCTCCATGATACATGCCAAGACACATATTTTTTGTTGGGCTCAATTTTGGGGAAGCAAGACTTGTAATTTGATGGTTCAGCTTCCTATTCTGTCATTCATTAGCTCATTAAGCTCTCCCATCTCCACAGTATGGAGAATATAATTATAATTCAAATTATACTAATACTTATGACTTTCAAGTCTAAGGCTGTTTCCAAAGTGGGGAGTAGAAGAGGTACAAATGTGCAATATGAATCTGGTAAGAGAAAGGTAGTTTATAACTATATAGAAAGCAAATTTAAACATGGGGGAAAATCAATATCTATTAAAAGAATTAACAAGATTAGCATGATTCACTGACAACTTCTAACTGTGGTTACAAATTAGCTTGAGGACTAATATTTAAACTTCATTAGCACATAACACAACTTTGCAAGACTGCTAATCAGGTGATTTATATTTTACTTTGGTTAAGCCTCATCTGATCAAACAGCTAAGCCTGATATTCTTTCTTCTCAATACTATAAACTCCCTTTCCTATAAACCAATATCAGCTCCAGAGTTGTTGTACCCCTTTCTAGGGCCCCTAGACTCTTAAGACCTCACCAGGTCCTTATTAGTGCTGGACTTGGCTATCATGGGATTATCATTTGTCTAATATAAAATGAAAAGGACAGCCAGAAATCTCTTTTGTCAGGCTGTATAATTGAGTCAACATATGGAGTCCCATTTAGGTCACTATGATAATAGTTTTAAGGGTCATCCTTCTCTATTCCTCACTTGAATCAAATGGTATGTCTTGGTAAGCCATAGCCAAGAGAGAACAAGTTGGAAGCTTTCTCTTTTTAACAAACAGAAATTAGATGAACGCAATTACAAAACACTTTCCACACAAATAAAGTCAGATCTAATCAATTGGATAAATATTCTCTTGCATAGGCTGAGCTAAAAATTAGTAAAAATTAGAATACTATCTAAATTAATCAATTTATTCAGTGCCATACCAATCAAACACCTAAAAAATTATTTTACAGAGCTAGAAAAAATAATAACAAAGTTCATCTGGAAGAAGAAAAGGTCAAGAATTTCAAGGGAATTAATGAAAAAAAAATGCAGTGGAAGATGGCCTACCTGTACAAGACCTAAAGCTAAATTAAAAAAGCAGCAGTCATCAAAACCATTTGGTACTAGCTAAAAAATATAGTAGTCAATCAGTGAAATAGGTTAGGTTCACAGGACAAAATAGTCAATGACTATTGTAATCTAGTGTTTGACAAACCCAAAGACACCAGGTTCTATGATAAGAACTCACTATTTGACAAAAACTGCTGGGAAATTGGAAATTGGTATGACACAAACTAGGCATTGACTTATGCTTAAAATCTTATACCAAGATAAGGTCAAAATGGGTTCATGATTTAGACATGAGTAATGACATAGGCAAATTAAAAGAACAAAGGATAGTTTACGTCTCAGATCTGTGGAGAAAGAAGGGATTTGTGGCCAAAGAAGAATTGCAATACATTATTGAACAGAAAATAGGTAATTTTGATTATATCAAGTTAAAAAGTTTTTGTACAAACAAAACCAATGCAGATAAGATTAGAAGGGAAGAAATAAATTGGGAAAAAATTTACATTCAAGAGCTCTGATAAAGGCCTCATTTCTAAAATACATAATGAATTGACTCAAATTTATAATAATTCAAGTCATTATTCAATTGATAAATGGTTAATGGATATGAACTGACAATTTTCAGATGAAGAAATTGAAACCATTTCTAGTCATATGAAAAAGTGCTCTAAATCACTATTAATCAGAGAAATGCAAATTAAGACAATTCTGAGGTCCTCCTGTACACTTCTTGGATTGCTAAAATGTCAGGAAAAGATATTGACAAATGTTGGAGGAGATGTGGGAAAATTAGACACTAATACATTGTTGGTGGAGTTGTGAACTGATCCAACTATTCTGGAGAGCAATTTGGAAGTATGCCCAAAGGGTTATCAAATTGTGCATACTCTTTGATCTAGCAGTGTTTGTACTGGGCTTATATCCCAAAGAGATCATAAAGCAGGGAAAGGGATCAACATATAATAAAATGTTTGTGGCAGGCCTTTTTGTATTGGCAAGAAAATGGAAATTTAGTAGATGCCATTCAGTTGGAGACTGGCTGAATAAGTTATGGTATATGAACCTTATGGAATATTATTGTTTTGTAAGAAATGATCAGCAGATGATTTCAAAGAGTCCTGGAGAGACTTACATGAACTGATGCTAAGTAAAATCAGCAGAACCAAGAGATCATTATACATGGCAACAGCAATATTATACAATAATGAATTTTGATGGACATGGATCTCTTCAACAATGAGATGATTCAGTCCAGTTCCAATGATCTTGCGATGAAGAGAGCCATCTATACCCAGAGTAAGAACTGTGATAACTAAGTATGGATCACAACATAGCATTTTTGCTCTTTTTGTTGTTTGCTTGCATTTTGTTTTCTTTCTCATTTTTTTCCTTTTTGATCTGATTTTTTTTGTGCAGCACAATAATTGTATAAATATGTATAAATATATTGGATTTAACATGTAATTTTAATATGTTTAACATATTACTTGCCATCTAGGGGAAGGGGTAGAGGGAAGGGAGGGAAAAATTTGGAACATAAGGTTTTGCAAGGGTTAATGTTGAAAAATTTCCCTGCCTATGTTTTGAAAATAAAAAGCTTTAGTTAAAAGAAAAACAAACAGCACTTTGCCAAACCATTATTGTCGAAGTAAGGGGGAGACCAGTCAAATACAAAGAATGTTTCAAGTACAGGCATTATGCTAACTTGGAGAGGTATAAGGGGAAAAATATACATTAGAAGCATATACATTAATGAGGGTGGTAATCTAAACAATGGGAGCAATTATTCCCACATTGTTGAGATAATGGCTTCAGTGAAGTTAAGGATGTGTTGAACTGTCATTTTTGAAATTTGAAACTTCACTTTTTCATTCAAAATATTTTTAAAATTTTATTGTTTAAAACACATTTGAAAGTTAGTTACTCTCTGAATTAAATATTTATTAAAACTCCATAAACATTGTCAAAATGATTTTATTATCCTTTAGAACTTACCTCATTTTTTGAACTCTTAAATTTGTTCTTTATGCCAATATACAAACTAAACACACTTTACATAAGATCCTTAAAACCTGCAATGGCATTTATTTCTAGCATTTCCAATATGTGTATTAAACTGAACATATATAACTATCAAACAATTATATCATAGTTTTACAAATATCTTTATGCCTGGGAATTGTAACAAATTATAATCCAGTTATCCATGTGACAATATAGAAATGACTAGGGCCAATGGACTGAGGTTTTTCTATGTCATTCTTTTCAGCTCTAGGCCACACACTTTCCCCAAAAGTCTCAAGCAATGGATCATCATGTTTTTGGCTTCACTGAGATTTTCCTGACAAGCTTAGACACATGTTCCCTGGAGTAGTATTTATAGGTTCATTCATCCTTGTTATAATATGTAAATATTACATGAGATTCCTTGTAAAGATATAAAACTTTATTTAATAACATTCTCATTATCAATGTATATTAAAATATGATATATGAAGATTTGAGCTTGCCAAAGGTATTAGTTATCAACATAGAAATTCTGTATGAATAAATATAGGATACCTATAATTAATGGTAGTCTATAGATGTTCTTGTTTGCACATAGCATAGTGTTCACTATATTCGAATATAATGAAAGGTCAGAGAGATCTGTGACAAATCACAGATAGACAGACAGATACATACAGAGAGACAGAGAGAAAGAGAATTTAATCAGAATTATCTGTCACATATACTGATATACTATAGAAAAAAAAATCTTAGTATAGATAATGATTGTTAATGATTGTATTAACAGAGTATAAGATGAGAACTATCACCAAGGACTATTTAGGTAAATATGATATAATGGGAAAAGTGTCAGATTTTGAGTAAAATACCCTGAATTAAAATATGTCCTCATTGCCGTTGATCCATGTGACTTTAGGGAAGTCAAAGAACAATGAAGTGACCTAATTTCCTCATTTGCACATTGAGGAAGTTGGACAAGAGGATCATTCTTCTCAACAATAAACCTATGATCCCAGTACAAATCAAAAATCATGTAAAGGACAGTATATATGCATACATATATATGCCTATAAAATATACATTAAAATAAAATTGAATGTAGTTTAATTATAATGACCAAACTTGGCCACAGAGAAGATATGAATAAATATGTTACTTTCTGCAGAATAGAGAAAGTGATGGAAAATGAATGTGGGATGTTGCAATATTGCATATACATTTTATTCATATTTTGGTTGATTTTGCTAAAAAACAAAATTATCTTTTGAATTCTTTATTACAAGGATAGTCTTGTGAAATGGAGGAAGGGGAGAAAGTAGGAAAGGGAGAAAGAATTAAAGGCTATGCAAAAAAAGTGGTAAAAAATGAGACTAACAAGTATTTTAACATAATTAACATGTAGTGGATATCCTGCCATCTAGGGGAGGGGTGGGAAGTAGGAAGGAAAAATTTGTAACAGAAAGCTTTGTAAGGGTTAATGTTGAAGAATTACCCATACATATGTTTTGCAAAAATAAATAAATAAATGAGACTAATAAAGAATGATTAAGGATGAAAAAACATGAATGGCTTATAATATAAGCAATGGGGATGCAGATTCCCAAATTATTGATATAATGTCTCCAGTGAAGTATTTAAGGATGCATTAAGCTGTCATTTTTGAAATTTTAAACTTCACTTTTTCACTCAAAATATTTTTAAAATGTTATTGCTTTCAATTTAAAATCTAAGTTACATTTAAAAATTAGTTACCCTTGAATTAAATATTTATTAAAACTCTATAAACATTATAAAACTGATTTTATTACCCTTTAGTACCCATTTCATATATTTTGAACTCTTAAATATGTTCTATATGTCAATCAATATACAAACTAATCACATTTTACATAAGATCCTTAAAATCTGCAGTAACATTTATTTATAGCATTTCCAATGTGTGTGTTAAATTCAACATATGTAAGTATCAATTATATAACACTTTTATAAATGTCTTTATGCATAGGAATTGTAAGAAATATTAATATAATATTAAGGACTTAAGAGTAGTATTAGTTGGTAGATAGGAACAAGGCCAAGAAGTTCTGAGTTCATGTTCTGACTATTAGATTTATGATATAGACAGTTCATCCACCCTTCCAGGTCCTTAAATAATTCTTTGTGACTCTAAATTAAGGTTAAATTATTGACTTTTATAAATGGAGCAAGTTTTCTCATTCATGTTTCCCTGCACTGAGGAAATCCCAAGTTCAAATGAAAAACAAATGACCAAATAAAAGACTTCATATAATTTACTTTTGTCACAAGAATTTCAATGGTCTCCAGATTACTATTACTAATTGATTCCAGCCCAATTCTCACAGTCATTATTAAGGAAATCACTTGATACAGAGAAAGGATAAGTCATATCTATGAACCATTTTGGAGAGCAATCTGGAATTATTCCTAAAGGGTTATTAAACTCTTGAAGAGGAGACTGAAGGAAGCAAATATCAAAAAACTCAAACCACCACCATGATCTTGACCATTGTCTCCCCCCATTCCCTAATGGCTTAACTCAGGTGTGTGAATACAAAAATCCTGGGAATAATGATATTCTATACTGATAGTAAAGAGAAGGTATGAATGACACCATTGTTAATGATTTTTAAGAACCATAGTTTTATAACTGACTTACTGCTGAAGCCTTCTATGGCTGTCTCTCCCAATAGAATGGGATCTCTTAGAGAGTAGGGACTGACTTAATTTTCTATTTGATTTAACAGTTGGCACTTGGAATAGTGCTTTGCATCTTATGATTAATAAATGCTTACTTGATTAATTTATTTCTTCTTGTATATGTAGTAAAGATTGGAGTATATATTATGGAGCGTTCATGTTATTTCAGATCTGCTTCTGGGGAAACAGTTCATTGATAAGGACCTGGGTGTTTTGGATGAACAAACAATTCCCATATTGGCCACTATCAAGGAAATCAATAGTTAAGTAGATCTTTAGAAGAATGTTCTTCCCTGCTTCTCTTACTTTTATTTTCTGCAGATCTTATCAGACTGTTCAGACATAGAAATAGGGGAGAAGATTGGTGTCTTTCCTCCTATCATGGGAGAAATAATGAACTGTGAGCCTATGAAAGCTAAGGCATATATGTGGGCTTACATAAGCCCTTGTTTGGCCTTTGAGTTATTTTTCTGCATTACTTTTTCCTATTTATGGGTGATCAGTGATCATGCAATGGATCTATCAAATATTAGGGAAAACCTTGAGATGTCAGAGATGAATCCTTTGATCAGAGCAGACTGATGGCAAAGGGACTCTCTGCATCAGAATAGATTATTACTTATAGGAGGAGAAGTTCAACCCTCAAGTTGCCTTTCCTGAAATCATGGACTTGAAGGGCTGTTTGTATAGTGTGGAGACATGAAATAAGAATTTTTTAAAAAGTCTACTAAAGTGCTTCATATTCTTTTTTTTCTTTTTTTATTTCTTAATACTTTTTATTTGCAAAACATATGTATGGGTAATTCCTAAACATTAACCCTTACAAAGCTTTCTGTTACAAATTTTTCCCCCCTACTCCCCACCCTTCCCCTAGATGGCAGGATATCCACTACATGATAATTATGTTAGAAGACTTAAGAAATCGAATATATGTATAGTTATTGCCACACATCATTTTTTGTGCAGGAGAAATTGTATCTACAAGAAAGAATAATCCGATAAAGGAAATACAATGCAAGCAAACCTCAAAAGAGAACATGAAAATGTTATGTTGTGGTCCACATTTCACATCCCTCTCTCTGGGTGTATATGGCTTTCTTCACTGAACAATTGCAACTGGTTTGAGGCATTTCATTGTTGAAGAGAGTCATGTCCCTTAGAACTTATCCTCATATAGTATTGTTGTTGCCGTGTATAATGATCTCCTGGTTCTGCTCATTTCACTCAGCATCAGTTCATGCAAGTCTCTCCAGGCCTCTCTGAAGTCGTCCTGCTAGTCGTTTCTTACAGAGCATTAATATTCCATAACATTCATATACCATAATTTGTTCAGCCACACTCCAATTGATGGGCATCCATTCAGTTTCCAGTTTCTAGCCACTACAAAAAGAGCTGCCACATTCTTGAACATGTAGGGCCCTTTCCTTCTTTTATGATTTCTTTGGGATATAAGCCCAATAGAAACACCGCTGGGTCAAAGGGTATGCACAGTTTGATAACTTTTTGAGCATAGTTCCAAATTGCTCTCGAGAATGGTTGGATCTGTTCACAGTTCCACCAACAATGTATCAGTGTCCCAGTCTTCCCACATCCCCTTCAACATTCATCGTTATCTTTTCCTGTCATTTTAGCCAATCTGACAGGTGTGTAGCGGTACCACAGAGATGTCTTAATTTGCATTTCTCTGATCAATAATGATTTGGAGCACCTTTTCATATGATTATAAATAGTTTTAATTTCATCATCTGAAAATGGTTCATATCCTTTGACCATTTATCAATTGGAGAATGGCTTGAATTCTTATAAATATGAAACAATTCTCTATATATCTTAGAGATGAGACCTTTATCAGAACCCTTAAATGTAAAAATGATTTCCCAATTTGATGCTTCCCTCCTAATCTTGTCTGCATTAGTTTTGTTTGTACAGAAACTTTTTAATTTAATATAATCAAAATTATCTATCCGGTGTTCAATTAAGAGTTGCAGATCTTCTTTGGACATAAATTTATTCCATCTCCACAGGTCTGAGAGGTAAACTATCCTATGTTCCTCTAATTTGGTTATAAATATGATTCTTTATATCTAGATCATGAACCCATTTAGATCTTATCTTGGTGTGCGGTGTTAGGTGTGGGTCCAGCCTTAATTTCTTACACACTAGTTTCCAATTTTCCCAGCAGTTTTTGCTAAATAGTGAGTACTTATCCCAAAAGCTGGGGTCTTTGGGTTTATCAAACACTAAATTGCTAACGTTATTATCTAGCTTGTCCTGATATCCTATCCTATGCCACTGATCAACTGCTCTATTTCTCAGCCAGTACCAAATGGTTTTGATGATTGCTGCTTTATAATATAGTTTTAGATCTGGTACAGCAAGGCCACCTTCATCTGTCTTTTTTTTTTCATTAATTCCCTTGAAATTCTTGACCTTTTGTTCTTCCAAATGAACTTTGCTACTATTTTTTCTAGACCTGTAAAATAATTTCTTGGGAGTTTGATTGGTATGGCACTAAATAAGTAAATTAGTTTGGGTAGTATTGTCATTTTTATTATATTCGCTCGGCCTACCCATGAGCACTTAATGTTTTTTCCAATTGACTAGGTCTGATTTTATTTGTGTGGAAAATGTTTTGTAGTTTAGTTCATATAGTTTCTGACATTTTCTTGGCAGATAGATTCCCAAATATTTTATGCTATCATTCATTATTCTGAATGGAATTTCTTTTTGTATCTCTTGCTGCTGAACTTTGTTGGTAATATATAAAAATGCTGATGATTCATGTGGATTTATTTTGAATCCCACAACTTTGCTAAAGTTGTGAATTGTTTCTAGTAGTTTTTTAGTTGAG
>JAJPUD010030169.1:0-13352 GCA_023553655.1 Myrmecobius fasciatus
TTCTCTGGTGGATTTCACCTCTGCATCATCTCTGGTCAATTTCATCTTTGCAGCTTCTCTGGTGGATTTCACCTATGCATTATCACCTCTGGCCACTTTCACCTCTGCAGGTTCTCTGGTCGATTTCACCTCTGCATCATCTTTTGCCAATTTCACTTCTGCATCATCTCTGGCCACTTTCACCTCTGCAGCATCTCCTCTGGCCAATCGCAACATCTTACTGGTCATATTCCCATTTTCCTCTGTCGCTGCCTCCAACCTTTTCACCTCAAACGGACACCAATGGAAAATAGCTGCTAGGGCTTTACCTGCCCCAAGTCTCCCCCCACTTCAATCCATCCTCCACTCAGTCCCTAAAGTAGTTTTTCTAAAGTGCAGACCTGACCACACCACTCCTTTACTCAAACTCCTGGGGCTCTCTGTGGCCTCCAGAATCAAATACAAACCTTTGGTATTCAAAGCCCTTCATAACCTGCCCCCTCCTTCCTTTCCAGCTTCTTAGACTTTATTTCCTTTCATCTAGTCTTCCCTTCAGTGTACCTGGATTCCTGGCTGTTCTGCAAATAAGACCCTCCATCTTTCTACTCTAGACATTGTCCTCTGACTCACCCAAAGCCTGGGACATTGCTCCCATTACTGACTTCTCTGATTTCCCAACTAAATCTCACTTTCTAGGGAAGCTTCCCAACCTTTGTTAATGTTAGTACCTTCCCTCAGTTCGGTTTTTCCCAATTTCTCCTATATAGGACTTGTTTGTATACAGTCATTTTCATGTTGTTTCCCACATTAGATTGTAAGTCCCTTGAGGGGCAGGAACAATTGCCTCTATTTAATTTTCAGCACTTGGCACAGTACCTGACACATAGTGAGCCACTTTATGAATGTTTATTTACAGAATGACCGATTCAAGGCCTTCCTGCTTGATTGGCTCCTACTTTCCTCAACTACCTTCCCTTCATGAACCTTCTGTGGTACCCCTCACTGTGCCATTCCAAAGCCTTGGGTTTTCCCATGGTTGTGCTTCTGGCTCATGCTCATGTAGCCGGCCACCAGCCTGGACTATGCCATTCCCCAGAACCTACACCACGTGCACCCTCATTCAGGATTTGGGGCTTCTTTCTTAGGGCCTTTAAATTGCTATGTAATATTGTAGAATTTCCTGCAGATGCTCAGGTCTTGTCTCTCCTACTCTCCACCTGAGGTCAGGAGGTGGGGGTTTCAGTCTTTTGTGACCTAAGTAGTGCCAGTGAGCAGCCAGCCCACCCTTAGCAGCTTTGGACTTCTGTTGTCCTTCAGTTGTGTCTGAGTCTTGGTGACCCTGTGGATCATATGGTTTATGGCAAAGATACTGGAGGAGTTTGGCCATTTCCTTCTCCAGCAGATTAAGGCAAATAGGAGTTAAATTAACTCTAGCCCTAATCCTAAATGCCACCTAAAGGTTACACCAGTGACTATCTAAGGGTCTTCCTGACTCCAGGCCCTGCTCTATCTCCACTGAGCCGTTCAGCTGCCTGAGTAACCCAGTCTTCTTTAGTATGATAACAGTAACAAAAACCATAAAAATAGTAGCTAGGATTGATATAGTACTTAATTTTTTTGTTTGTTTGTTTTAAGTAGGTGCTATTATTATTCCCAATTTACAAATGATGAAACTGAGGCCCAAATAAAAAGGATTTGCCCAAAGCCACATTATCCAAGGTGGTAAAATACCAGGACCAAGTCTCCTGTCTCCCAAACTGGGACTCCTTTCACCGGACCAGGGACAGGTCCAGAAAGGGCAAATGCCTCATTTTCAAAGAAGGAGAGAGAACAGAACCCTCCAGGCTGTCCCTTTTCCATTTGAGGGCAGACATTCTGGCGCTGCGGAGCCAATGTACCTATAAAGTGAGATCAAGGAAGATGCAAGCAGCTGGCCCAACAATGCAGGGGAGAGGATGGGGAAGGGAGGGGGGAGAGGGAGAGAAGGAGAGGAAGAGAGACAGAGACAGAGAAACACAGAGAGAGATAGGGAGAGCAAGAGGGAAGGAGGGACGGACAGAGAGAGACAGAGAGAAAAGAGGAGGAAGGAGGGAGAGACAGATAGGAAAAGACACACACAAAGAAAACAAGGAAGAAAAGGAGGAGGACCAGGAGCAGGAGGTGTAGGAGAGGGAGGCAGGGAGACAGAGACAGACACACACACACAGATAGGGAGAGGGAGGGACAGAGAGAGACAGAGAAAAGAGAAGATGAGAGGAGGGAGAGACAGATAGGAAAGACACACAAAGAAAACAAGGAAGAAAAGGAGGAGGACCAGGAGCAGGGGGAGGAGGAGGGAGCAGAGCCTCAGAAGATGCCCCAGCTGCAGACAGCCTGCTCCCTGGCATTTATAGAAGGGCAGGCACTGGCATGTCTAATCAAGCTGGTTCCACACCTGATCTCCCAGAACCCTCTCCCTGGCCCTGGGAGCTGGCCCCTTTCACAGATGAGGAAACAGGCTTTTGGAGGTTATGCTTCTAGGGGTTTACACCACTCTGTCAGAGAAAAGAGAGGGGGGGGGATTCTCTGCCCCAGTTAGCAAAGGGATCATGATGGGTCTGCTCCCCTCCCCCAGGGCCGGCCCACTTAGAAACAGAAATGTGACTCCCTTCCCCCCCAGAGAAAACCATCTAGCACCTATTGTGTGTCACTCACAGTTGTAGGACTAAGAATGAGGCAGGAAGTGGCCTGGGGAAGGAGAGGTCACCCAGAATAAAGAGCCCTCAGTAAATACAGGTGTGTGTGGGGGGCACTGCACTGCAGGAGGCGGGCGCTCCTTCTAGGAGGAGGGCGTGGGGAATAGCCCGGGTAAAGGCGGGGAGGGTGGAGCTTGGGGGAGACTTTCCTGCCTCAGCTCAGTGAGCCCCAGTCCAACTGCCCAGGCTGCTCTAGTTACTTCCCTCAGTCCCACCAGTGCCGGCCTTGGCTATGAGGGGCCGCAGGAAACAGCTCCGCTTTTAAGTGCTCCCGTGGGAACCCACCTTTCCGTGGTGGTCAGCAAACCGGCCTCCCTTGTTCCACTGCCTCCTGCCGGCCTTTGTCTGGGGCACATCCCCCCGGCTTGCAATGCCCTTCCCCCCACGGAGCCCCTTTCCAATGCAGCTTGGGGGGGGGCTTGTGAAGCCTTCCCTGACCAGCTGCCCCCTCCCCCCGACTTTGTCTAGGACCCCCCAGCACCAAGCCTGGAACATGGGGGGGGGCGCTTAATAAACAATTATTAACTGAATATATCCTGGGGGAAGGAGCCGCTGGAGGAGGCAGGGAGCCTGGGGAAGAGGTGAGGGGGGTCGAGCTGTGAAGAGGGGCCTGGGGAGGAGCCCAGGTCAGAGGTCACAGGTCAGCCCTTCACTCCCTCATCTCCCTGGGGCTTTGCGACCTCCATCCTTCCAGTGGCCCTCATGACCCCAGAGCCCACCAGCCCCAGGAGTTCCAGTGGGCTCCTGCCTGCGGCCACAGAGTACCAGCGGCTGTCTTCTGGCTGGCGGCCTCTGGGCCCGCTTGGCTCTTGGCTCAAGTCTTCCTCAAGAACTTGTCGGGTGGGACAATGTCCGGCAGATTTTCCCTGGACCCTCCCCCGCCAATTGCTGGGATGGGCAGGGCCAGTGGCGAGGGTCCCTGAGCCTGGAAAGAGGCCGGGGCTCTGAGGCCCAAGGAGCAAGGCTGCGGGGATCAGGGCTCGGCTTAATGATCTGCAAAGATCCCTCCCGGCCGGAGCTTCCCGGCCTCTCTCAGCCAGAAAGCCAGGCTGGCTCCTAATGCTGCGGGCATGACGGGCCGGCTTCGGGGACTCATTAGGAGGCAATCAGCCCCACCAGGAGCCAGCTCTCCTGGCCCAGCATCCATCCACATTACATCAGAGCCCGAGAAGGGGCAGGGCCCGGCCCCCCCCCGAGTCTCCGTGGGGAGGGGGCCCAGGCTAGCTTCAAGGGCTGGCCTAACCACGGGGTCACTCTGCCGGCCTCTCGCCGGGCCCTGGGCCTCTCCAGCCCCAGCTGGGCAGGGTCTCCATCCACGCCTTCCCAGCGTGCAAGGAGCCCGGCTCGTCCTGCTCCAGTGCCCAAGGAGCCTGAGGGGCTGCCCAGGGCTTAAGTGGAGCCTCCCAGGACAGGCCGGGCTGCAGCTCCGTGCCCTCCTCCCCCAGGGGTCATGCCAGGCCAGGCCGTCCTCCCCAGCCTCCTCCTGGCTCTCCAGACAGAACCTGCCCTTGGAGAATCCCAGGCCTGCCTCGCTGAGCCCAGTCTCCTTATGGCCCCGTCCCACTCCCCGTGAGCCCGTCTGGGGTTTCCTTGGCAGAGATACAGGGGAGGGCAGCCACATCCTTGTCCAGCTCATCTGACAGATGGGGAAACTGAGGCATACGGGGCAAGTGACTGGCCCAGGATCACAGGCTAGTGAACGTCCGAGGCCGACTGGACTCAGCCAGGGGCGGTCAGGATTGCTGGAGAGGGCCCCCTCCCCAAACTGCCTGCCAGTCCCTCCCCACCCCAAGGCCCCATGACGTCAGGACTCACATCCCCGAGGAGGGGCCCGGCTTCTCGGGCAGACCGGGCTCCCTGGTTTTTCTCTCCCCATCATAACCCCTGGGCCCATCCATGGTGACCCCTCTCTCCCCAACATTGCCAGCCCCAGCCTTTCCCTGGGCTCCAGCTCCCAGCAGCTGCCCGCCAGGCCCAGAGCCATTATGTGCCAGCGCCTGCCCAGAGATAGAAGTTGGCCCTCGAGGGGCACCAAATGCCCCCCCCCCCCAACTACAGACCCAAACCCGCCAGGTCGTTGGGGTGGGGGAGGGGGCCTGAAGCATCCTCCCAGGCAGAGGCTCCAAAGGCAGGAAATGGAATTGGCTCCGGGCAAAGGAGGGGGCTAAGTGGCCAGAAAGGGAATAACAAAAGAGTCTGGAAAAGCTGGAGAGGCAGGTCAAGGGTCAGGTGGAGCATCCTCCCTGGGATGGGGGTGGGGGGGGGCTGCTATTTCACCCAGAAGCTGGTTTATTGTTGTGGAAGTTGGCGCCAGAGCGCAGAGACCCTGGGGCAGGAAAGCTTCGGCGGGCTTTCCCCAATGAGGAGGGATCTGGTGTTGCTGAGGGGAGAAGGCGGGGGACCCCCGGGCCGGTCGCGGGCTTCCTGAAGAATCCATGAACCCCAAGGGCCCAGGCAAGCCGGCCAGGACGAAAGGAACCCCGCCAGTGGGCGCAGGCCTGCACGTTGGGGTTCTTCCTCTTAACTTTCCCTCGTAAAGGGTGGGACTGAGCCCCAGGCCAAGGCTTCCCTTGGAATGGCAAGTTTGCCTATGAATAGGTGGGCGGGGCCCCGCCTCCAGGGCTGGAGGGTCTCTCCGGCCCTTCCCCCACGATCAGGGGACACAGAATCAAGGACACGGCTTACAGCAGGGGCTGCCACTAGGAAGGGCTGCCCTAGGTGTGGTCTAAGGCCGGCCCCCTCCAGCGTCCCCCCTTCTCCCCCACCCCCCAAACCCTCCCTGCTCCGTCCTTAGGGAACGCACCGGCACCCACCCAAGCCGAGGGGGGAAGGGGCTGGGAACCCCGGGGCCTCAAAAAAGCCAAGGGAGATTCCAGCTGGGGGGGAGAGCCAGTGCCCATGGGGGGCTGGAGCTCAGAATGGCCATGCCCCTCCCTGGGGAGCCTAAGAATGAGCCCCTTCGGAAGACCTCAAACCCTCACCAAAGCCGCTCCCAAAGGACCTGGCAATGAAAGCCGCGCCCCCTGGGGCCTGGCCCTTTAATCAGCACAAAACATTAAGAAAATTATTCCACAGGAATCAAATCCACTCCCCCGGCCCCCCTCTCAGGGTACATTGCCCCCCCCCCCAGCCTCGGGATCCCTCACACCCCACCCCAAGGCACTGGTCCCCACAACTCAAATCCAGTTCAATGAGCAGCAAGTGGGGGGGACCCCCAGACTGAGCCTGCAGCCGCAGCAGGTCCAGCTCCCCTTCCGGGGACAGCTCGGAGCACCCAAGTCTCTTGTTGGGGCCCCAGAGCCCCCCTTGCTTTAGCTCTTCCTCCCACGGTATGATTTCCAGGCTCATGGCACTCCGATCAGACGCCTGGGGGAGCTGGGGGGGCCCAGCTGCCCCCCTTAATTAGCTGAAGATTGAAGCTATTGGAAGATGCAGATCTTTGTGGTCGGGTTTGTCCGGTCGCTCTGCAAAGAGAATGGCAGGCGTCTTCCGGGGTATCTGGCCAGAGAACCGTCACCCCCAAAGGGCCAAGTGATTGTGGGGGCTGAGGCTCGCTGGTGACTGCCCTCGGACTGACGGCTGTACTGCTGTGGCCCCCCGAGAACCCCCCCATCCAACAGGTTCCGCCGCTGACTGTGGGGTCCCAGGGGCCCGTTCCATGGGGGTCCTGCGGCTCGCGGCCCGGCCGGGCCTCTCCGGGTTCCCTCCTGAATCCTGGCCAGCTCTGTTGTTGGCAGGTTAGGAGCCTGAGGAGACCGGGCAGCTCAGGGGGTTCCTGGCTGTGCCCCAGGCGGGCACGTCACCCCCCTGCCGGTGTCGAACTGGGCAGCGGCCCCTCTGGGACTTCTCCAAGATGCCAGGTTAAGCCCGAGATCACAAAGGAAGCCGCGACAGCTGGCTCTGAGGATGGGGCCTAAGGGGAGCGGACGGGGCCGGCCAGCCTCCGACACTGGCCGTGGAGGCAGAACTCGGGGTCCCCCCTTCCCCCACTACCACTGCAAGGCCATCCGGGCCCCCGGGACTCGATCGGGTGAGGAGAGCAGGAATACCGTCAGGAAGGGCTGCGAGGAGCAAGGCCTCGAGCCGCCTCAGCGGGCCCCCCGGAGCTCTCCCGCAGCATGGCCAGGGCGGCCCCGGCCGCGGCGTCCACGTCCCGGCCGTACACGACGGGCAGGGGGAAGGCCCTCTCCACTTCCTGCCTCAGCGCCTCGTTCCTGGCCAGGGCGCTGCCGCTGCCCACCAGCCTCTGGACGCCCCACGCCTTCAGCTGCCACGACGGGAGCATGGCGTGGACGTTCTGGACGACACCGCGGCACAGCGCTCTGGTCACGTGCCCGAGGGACAGGGCGGAGGGGGAGATGCTGCTCACGGACGCCAGCTCTTCCGGAAGGTGTCTCTCCCCCAGGAGTGTCGGGCTGATGGTGAGCTGGGTGTCCGTCTGGGCCAGGGCCGCCTGGATCATCTGGGAATAAATCAGGGGCTCCGCGATGTCCGCTCCTACCAAAAGTAGACGTGGGGTCCTCTGGTCAGTCCTGGGGGGGCAGCCTGTGGCGCCAACAGCCCCGGATTCCTGGGTGGGAGGGCTCAGTGGCGAGAAAGGGTCAGGGAGCTGAGCAGGGTGAGCCAGGGCTAAAACCCTCCCTGTGCCAGGAGCCCGACACACAGCACCTCTTATGCACTGGGTGAGGGGGGCACAGGCCTGCCCGCAATGCCCACCTCCCTCCTTCCATCCAGGCCAGGCCTGCCCCTCACTGGTAACTGGCAAGAGCAATCTCTGGGCATCCCAGGCGAAAGCAGCCCCATTTCTGGGCACTGGGGCATGCCTCCAAGCAGATTCAAGGGATGGCATGTGAGCCGCCCCATCCTAGCACTGACCACTCCAGCCCGGCACCGACCGCTCCAGCCCGGCACCGACCGTCCCAGCCCGGCACTGACCGCCCCAGCCTGGCACTGACCGCCTCTGCAGGTTCCTGGGACCCTTGAACCGGAAGCTTGGCCCATGGATGGGGCATGGCAAACAAAACCCAAGGGGGGCAGCGCCTCCGTGGCCCCTCGGGGGTCTGTCCTGGGGTGCCAGTGGGACTAGAACTCAAGCTGGCTTTCTACACGGGCACTGCCCGAGGCCTCAAGGTGATGAGTGGCAGTTGGGCCAGAAAGGGCACATGGAGGAAGGGCCCCAGGCCCTCTTGTGGAGCTTGGTGATGTTGGCGGTCTCTGCTGCTGGTGGCCCACTGCTACCGGGGTGTGCTGGCACCCTGGCACAAGTGCCCAGCGGTGCTGCCAGGGGACTTGATCCCCAAGGCCTGCCACAGATGCTTGGGAAGGGCTGAGGCTCCGAACGAGGCAGGGGCGCCTGCAGCCCTTCCCCGATGCTTGCCCGCCCCAGAGGCTGACTCACCTAGGTCCGCCATCCACTGCGCCAGCATGGTGACGAAGGTGGCCAGCACGTTGCCGCCGTTGAGGGACGCGGCGACCCCCAAGTAGGTCCGGTTGAAGTAGGGGAAGTAAGCCACTGGGGCCGAAGGCTCCGGGCACTCTGCGGGCTTGAATCCGGGAGGCATGGGAGCTGCCAGCTGGATGGAGGTGCTGACGTTGAGAACTGAGCAGCCAGAGAAGCAGGCGTTAGGGCTGGCCCGGGCACACACTGGGCCCCAGGGGTCAGCGGGCAGGCAGGGGCGGGCCAAAGCCCCTTCCAACACCCACGTCTCCACTGCCAGCAGCGCCACGCTTGTGGCACCCTGTGGCTCTCGCTGACCATTTCTTGGGTCCGCCCAGTCTGGCGGACGGACAGGTGCCACAGGAGGCGACGGAGCCGCCGCCCGCTCTCACCTGCGTCTGTGCTCCGGGACATGCAGGAGTACACGGAACACTGAAGGTCCCCCAGGGCCACGCCAACCTTGGTGCCCCGGGGGACGCCAAACCACTCATGGGAGGTGGTCCCCGCGATGGCGCCGGCCTCGGCTACGTCCGGGAGCAGGTGGGTGGGAAAGTCGGACTCCTCTAAACTGCGAAGCAGACCTCCCTGAAGCCAACGGGCAGAGCGCGCCCAATCCTCCCCCGCAGAGCCCGGGCTGGCAGGGCCGGGGAGCAGGGGGTGTCCGGGACCCCCGGGGGGCAGACTCACACGCCAGTGTTCCAACTTCGGCGTTCCGTGTTGAAGTACCCCCAGCTGGCGGCGTTGTGGTCGGACATGAGGGGTCTCCGGAGGCCGCACAGCATGGCCACCACGTAGTCCTGGATGGTGCCCGCTGCACCGTACGGCTTCAAGGACTCGGGGCTGTGGGCAGAAACCGCCATCACCCGGCTCGCCATCCACAGGTCTGAACCGGAGCGGGCGCTGCGGTCGGGGCCTTCCCTGAGGGGCCAGCCAGGGTCGGCGTGGCCGAGCTAGCGCCCCGCGGTCGGGGCCTTCTCCGAGGCGTGGCTGGGCACACACGGGCCTGGGCACCAGGGCAGCCCATGGCCTCCCTTCCCAGCTGGCCCAGCTCCGCCCAAACCGAACACCAGGACCTGAGAAAACCCACCTGGCGGGGTCCCCAAGGAAGAGGGTCCCCCCCCCGGAGCCTGAGGGCCCCACCTGTGGCGTGCCAGCCAGTAGATGGTGGCGGAGCCGAATCCCGTGGCCACGCTCAGGTGGGACTCGGGCCGCGGGAGGGATGCCAGGAACGCGCTGCTGCAGCGCCCGTCCTGCCAGGTGACGAGGTGGCTGACGTGCCGCGGCTCGAAGACGCTGTGGGGGCCCTTCTCCACCCAAGTGCAAGCTGCAACGAGCCACGAGCCGGGCGCGTGAGCCACGTCCGCTCCAATCCCTCGGCCCGGGGTATGGGGCAGGTGCTTAATAAATGCTGGTGGGAACAGCACGGGCCGCCCCCAAGCCTGAGGCTCTGAAGCAGCCAAGGCCCCCGGCTCACAGCAAGGGACCAGAAAAGGGTGCGGCTGGATGAGGGAAAGTGGGGGTGGTCTCTGCCCCCCCCCCCAGACACCGGCCTGCCACACCAGCGCTTAGGGGCTGTGGCCTCGGCAGATAGAGGGGGCCAGCCCCGGACCCCTACGCTGGGGGCCCCGAGTGGCCCCCCTCCCTGCTGCGGGGGCCGTGGCCACTCACCGTCACTGTCATTCCAAAACATGACCCCGTGCATCTGTCCCGACACGCCGACGCGGCAGACCCTGCGCAGCTGCCACGCGGGCAGAGCCCCCAGACACTCGTTCAGAGCCTGCAGGATCCTGCGCACGTCCTGCTCCCGGCCCTGGGGACACAGGGGGACATGGGGGCTCAACGCGGGCACCTTCAGAGTGCCAATGAGCAGCCGGACCCCAGGAGGGGGCCCCACGCACAGACACAGACACAGGGTGTCCTCCCCTCCAGCAGGACACCCAGCACATTCCCAGTGGGTGTGGGCGTGAAGGCGAGCCCGCTGCATGCTGTGCACAGAGTAAGTGCCGACTGCATGCTGAGCACAGAGTAAGTGCCGACTGCATGCTGTCAAGGGCCCAGCAGCAGAGGCTGGTGGTGACAAAGCTGGGAGCCTGCAGAGCCGCCTCTGAGCCCGGGGGCGGGCTGTGGCCAGGGCACTGGCTCCTTTCTCCCAGGCCCCCCGCTGCCGGCTCTGCCTCTTCCCACCTGTGACCATCCTCTGGTCCTCCGGCAGGGGGGCTGGTGCCAAGGAGCACCCACTCAAAGTCAGCCAGTCAGGCCCTGCAGCATCCCCGCAGGACACGGGTGACCCACTCTGGGCCCCGCCCCTGCCGCTGGACAAGGTCGCCAGGTCACCTGGCCGGCCCCATCCCAGGGTTCTCCTTCAGGGCGCTGCTTTCTCTCCCCAGGCGCATTTGAGCACGGGCGCCTGCGCCTGTGCCTGCACCTGCACCTGCACCTGCACCTGCGCCTCCCAGGCCTAAGGCCGAGGGGAGAAGCCAAGCTGCCCCTCCCCCCACCCCCTCCGGCTGTCAGGTAGATCCCGGCCGGGAGGCGCGGTCCCGCTCCCCAGGGAGGCTCCGTCCTGCGGCCGGCTGCTCGCCCCCCTCCCAACGAGCCCCTGTCCTTCCCCCTGGGGGGGGGTCTCCCTCCAGGATGTGTCCCCGGAGGCGGCCCCTCTCCCCAGATTTCTGCCGCAGCCCCGCGGCTTCGGGCTCTGCATTTCCCGCAGAAGCCTCGGGCCCTGACTCGCACCAGAGGAGGGTCTCCCAAGCCCACCATGCTGAGCCCCCCCCGGGTCGGCGGGACAGGGAAGTGGCGGGCCGGGAACCTCCTCAGGGCCTTGCCTCCCTGCCACCCCCAGGGGCCTCGGACCCGGAGCGGGCCGGGGCTGGGAGGCCAGAGCGCCCCCAGGAGGGCAGCTGGGCCCCAGGGGCCCCGCCCCAAGGGAGCCCAGGAGAGCTGCCACTGAGACCCAGATTGCTTGGGGGGGAGGCAACGAGGGCAGACACCCAGGCTCCACCTGGGAAGGGGGGCGGCCCCCCCAAAGAGAGCCAGGCCCCGGCCCCAGCCCCCTCCCGGGTCCAAAGGGCGCCCAGGCCCCGCCCAGGGGCAGAGGGGGCGGGGCAGCTGCTCACCTGGGACCCGGCCTCCCCGCTAGGGAACACGTCGGCTCGTGTGGCCCGGCTGGCGCTGGCCGTGGGCATCAGGGGCCCGCGATGGGGACCAGCCTCCAGCAGCACCGCCTTCACGGACGTGGTGCCCAGGTCGAGGCCCAGCACGTAGCCAGCTTGGGCATCGCCGCCCGCAGCCGCCATGGTTCCAATCGGTGCATTAGCCCGCGCAAGCGCAGGCGCAGACAGGAGGACGAGGTGCGCAGGCGCAGACCGCCCCACGGGGGCGGGACGGCACAGGGGCGGGGCGCCCCGTGACTCTCTCCGACTATTGGCCGGCGGCCTCGGGGGCGGGGCCGCGACGTCACACCCGGGCGGCCCCAAGTAGCCGCGGGGCGGCCGGGCAACACTTCCCTTCGCCGCTCCGGCCACTGCTTGCTGCTTCCTCTTCTTGCTCCCTGCCGGTGGTGAGTGAATGCGGGGCAGCGGCTCCGGCCGTTCCCGGTGTGCCCCGTGAGGTCCCCCGGACGGCCGGAGCTCCAGCCTGGCGGGGGGCACAGGCCGAGGCGACGGAGCACCTGGCGTTGGGCCGGCGTCCGTGCGCAGCCTCCCGCTGTGTGCTCCTCGCCGTGCCCGGGGGACGCTGGCCCGGGGACGGTCCCTGGCCCGGATCCCAGCCCGCTCCGCTCGAGCCCCTACGGCCCCGGAGCTGGCCCTTGTAGGTCAGGGGGTGACAGCCCTGGGGACCCCCTGTAGAGGAGCTGGTGGGAGGTTACGGTCCTAAGGCGTCCCTATAGAGGAGGGGGCCCTGGGAGTGACAGTCCTGGCGCCCCTTAGAAGAAAGGAGGCTTAAGGGGGTGTACAGCCCTGGGTGTACCCCCTGTAGAGGAGGGAACTTTGGGGGAGTTTCAATTTACCCCCTCATAAGGAAAGGGGATCTGGGGGTGATAGCCTTGTACTGGGGTCCCTCCATACAGGGGAGGGGTCTCTGAGCTTGGGAAGCTGACTCCTTCAATCCCCTCCCCCCAAGGCCAGAACATGCCCAGGTGGTCGTGGTCCTGGTGGTGGCTCCTCCTGGCGTCGCTGCTGCAGGGAGCATGCGGTGAGTGGTGGCAGGCCCAGAGTCCGCACCTCCCTCCTCTCCCGGCCCCCCCCCCGAATCTGGGAGCCCCCCAGCATCTCCGAGGGTGTGCCCGTGGCCCCAGGGGGTGCTGCCTCTGGTGGACCCCTCCCTGCTGACTGCACCCTCCCCCATTTGGCTGGAGGCCGGAATTGGGAGGGGGATGTGTGCCGGACCCCCAGGCTACAGAATGTGGAGGAGGGGGCAGTCTGCAGAGGCAGAGGGGAGGGGCCGTCCCCTAAAGGAGCCCTGAAACTCTGACCAAGAGAATGGGGGAGAGGGGTGGGCTCTCAGCCGAAGCCGGCAACTCCCCAAGATGCTGGGACAGGGGGCACGGGGAGAGCAGGTCCTGGTGGCAGGTAGGGGACCGAGCCAGGGAGAGGAATTGAGGATGCCCTCTCACTGGGGGGCTCTGGGAGGGGCCTCCTCTGCTCCTCCAGGAATTCTTAGTCTGGATGCTAAGGAAGGGTGCCCCCTCCCCCAACTGGCTGATCGTGTGATCAGGGAGTGGACCCTGGCCAGCTGAGCTGAGGGTCCATGCTGCCCTGGGGGTGATCCATTGCCCTTGGGGGCCAGGTGTTCTGGAAGGAAGCTGGCTCTCCCTGGGGTCAGGCCCCGGGGGATGGGGCAGAGGGCTGACCTTCCTCCTGCCCCCCTCCCTTCCCCCTGATGCACCCTGAGGGGGGAGAGGGCAGCTGCCCACAGGCTTCTGAGAGCAACCCCTGCTTATCTGCTTCCATCAGGCGCTTCTGGGAGCCTCTCGGCCCCTCGCGTGGTAAAACTCGAAAACGGGAGCTGCCAGAACGTGACCGTCACTCTGGGGTGAGGGAACCAGCCCCCACGGGCCGGGGACCAGGGAAAGAGTGGGGGAGGGGGATGTGAAGGAGGCTCCTGGCTGTGGCTGTGGGGCTGGGGATGGCCCTGCCCTCCCCAGGAGCACCTCTCCAAGGTGCTGCTGGCCCCCTGCCCATCTGTCTGCCGCCTCCCTC
>JAJPUD010030171.1:0-13350 GCA_023553655.1 Myrmecobius fasciatus
AATAAATAAATAAATAAATAAAAGTGTGTCTCACTGGGGTGAGAATGTAGCACAGTCCAACACAGGCTGAGTCCTGGCAGGCAAGCAGCAGACCTTGAGGCATGACTGAATCATCATTGGTGGCTTCCAGAGTTCTCAATCCACAGACAGTAAGGGATGGGGATGGGGTGAGGGTCAGATGAAATGGTCCAAAGGAGGCACTGGGAGAAGGACTCTGTTACATTGCCTATATGTGGTTCTGGGTCATAGTCTCAAGACACTAGGAGGAGCAGGAACCTTGATTATGGTTTCAGAGCAGAAAAGAATGCTTGTGGTTGCTTACAGACATGAGCTCAGGCCAGGAACACAGTGACCACACCTCTTTTTAGATCATTCCACCTTGGAAAAACAGAGCTCATAGACCACCAGAGCTAGCTCTGAAAACACTGAGAAAACTCAAAGCTTGGACAGTGCTGTTTCCACGTTAAGCACAGAGGCCAACTTTAACATAAGTTAAAAATCAAAAAGTAAGCTGAAAAAATGAGCAAAAAAGGGGAGAAGAACTTGACCATAGAAAGTTGCCAAGGCAGCTAGGAAAATCAAAACACATAAAATCAAAGCAGCTACACGCAAAGCCTCAAATAAAAATGTGAATCATCTCAGACTCTAGAGGAGCTCAAAAAGGAATTTCAAAATCAAATAAGAGAGATAGAAGAAAAAGGTGGGGGGGAAGAGATGGAAGAAAATAATTTTTAAAAAGACTCAATAGCTTGATGAAGGAGACACAAGAAATAATGAAGAAAATAATGCTTAAAAATAGTTTAGGCCAAATAATAGAAGGAGGTGCAAAAATCCACAGAAGAAAAGAATTCCTTAAAAAGTAGAATTGGCGGGGGGCGGAGCCAAGATGGCGAACTGCAGACAGCCTTCTCTGTGAACTCCTGGGACCTTCCCTCAGACCCAGACAAAGTGAGCCTTCGAACTGGTTTTGGAGTGAGGGCTCCGCCAAACATTTGGACTACAACGCACTTCTATCAAAAATCTACCTTGAAAGAACTCCGGAGAAGGTTAGCCTCAGGGGAAATCGGCCGCTGGTCGTGATCAGACTCCAGCCGGGGCGGAAGTCAGGGCTGCAATAGAGGAGTGGATTTTAGGCACCCAGGAAGCCCCTGGGAGACACCTGGGCCACTTTGCTCTGCTTGCAGGCAGGTGCTTTGGCAGATCTGCCTTTGGTAAAGGGTGGATCGAGAGCAGCTGAAAACGTGGTCCTAGTGCGAATCTAGCCCGACCAGCCTCAGACCGGAAGTCAACTCGGCAAACTGCCCCAGGACAAATACAAATTGTTGCAGTTTTCTCTGCTTTTGACCAATATCCCAACTTTAAATCATGAGCAAGAAGCAGAAGAGAGCTCTCACCATAGAAAGCTTTTACGGAGAAAAAAATAGAACAGTCCCCAGATCCTGACATTATGAAAACAATCCCAGATGAAGCCACAAAGACAGACTTAAGTTGGTCTCCCTTTCAGAAGGCTTACCTGGAAGATTGCATTAAGAATCTCAAAAGAGAGCTAGAAGAAGAATGGGGAAATAAATTGAGATCAGGGCAACAGAAATATCAAAAACTGGAAAATAGGACTGGTGAATTGGAAAAAGAAAACAGTTCACTGAAAAACAAAATTGGTGAATTGGAAAAAATCACCAATTCACTGGAAAATAAAAATGGTGAACTGAAAAACAAAATTGGTGAATTGGAAAAAGACAACAATTCACTGAAAAACAAAATTGGTGAATTGGAAAAAGACAACAATTCACTGAAAAATAAAACTGGCAAAATGGAAAATAATGCATTGAATCATTCAATTGGCCAGCTACAAAAAGGAGCTAAAAAAGATAACTGAAGGAAATAATACTTTAAAAATTAAAATTGAACAAATAGAAGTAAATGACTAAATAAGACTTCAAGAATCAGTTAAACAAAAACAAAAAAATGAAAAAATAGAAGAAAATATGAAATATCTCCTAGGAAAAACAACTGACTTGGAAAACAGATCCAGGAGAGACAATTTAAGGATTATCGGACTCCCTGAAAGCCACGATGAAAAAAAGAACCTGGATGGAAAAAGAAGTACAAAAGCTTACTAAAAAAAATCATTCCTTAAAAATTATAATTGGGCAAGTGGAAGTTAATGACTCCATGAAATCTCAAGAAACAATGAAAAATAGATAGAAGAAAATGTGAAATATCTCTTTGAAAAAAAAAACAACTAACCTGGAAAATAGATCCAGAGAGATCATTTAAGAATTATTAGACTATTTAAAGCCATGATCAAAAGAAGAATTTATACATTGTGTTCATGAAATTATGAAGAAAAACTGTGCTAATAACCTAGAATCAGAAAGTGTAATAGAAATTGAAAAAATCCACTGATCACCTCCTGAAAGAACTCCCCAAAGGAAAACTCAGAAATATTATACCAAATTGCAGAGCTCCCAGGTCAAAGGGAAATATTGCAAACAACCAGAAAGAAACAATTCAAATATGGAGTCACAGTCAGGATAATACATAATGTTATAATAACAACGTTTATCAGCTTCTATATTAAAGAATTAGAGTGCTTGGAGTATGATACTCCTGAGAGCAAAGGATCTAGGACTGCAATCAAGAATCTCCTACTCAGCAAAACTGAGTATAATATTTCAGGGGGGAAATGGACATTTACTGAAATTGGGGACTTTCAACCATTCCTGATTAAAATACCAGAGCTGAATAAAAAATTTAACTTTCAAATACAAGATTTAATAAAGACATCAAAAGGTAAACATGAAAGACAAATCATAAAAGATTTAATAATGTTAAACTGTTTACATTCCTACATGAGAAAATGATACTTAAAACTCTTAAGAACTTTATTATTATTAGGACAATTAGAAGGAATATACATGGACAAAAGCCAGAGGTATGAGTTGACTATGATGGAATGATATAAAAAAAATAAATAAAAGAACTGAGAAATGCACTCAAAGAAGGGGGAAGGAAGAGATAGAGTGGAATAAATTATCTTACATAAAAGACAAGGGAAAGATCTTTTATCATAAAGGGGGTAAATTGTTGAGGTTGAGCAACACTTGAACCTTGCTCTCATAGGAATTGGCTCAAAGAGGAAATGCCATACACACACAGTTGGGTATAGAAATTTATCTTACCCTATAGGAAAGTAGAAAGGTAGGGGATTAAGAGAAGGATGAGGAGTTAAACAGAAGGAAGGGGGATTTGAGAAAAGCAGTGGTCAGAAGCAAAACACTTTTGAGAAGAGACATGGTGAAAGGAGAGAGAAAGAAGACAATAAATGGGGGGAAAGTAGTATGGAATCATAACTGTGAATGTGAATTGAATGAACTCACCCATAAAATGGAAGTGAAAAGCACAGTGAATTATTAACAGGAATCCTAAAATATGTTGTTTGCAAGAAATATACTTGAAGTAGAGAAACACAAACAGTAAAAATAAGCGACTAAAACAGAATATATTATACTTCAGTTGAAGTTTAAAAAAAAAGCAGAAGTATCAATTATGATCTCAGGCAAAACAAAAGCAAAACTATATCTAATTAAAAGAGATAAGCAGGGAAAATACATTTTGCTAAAAGGTACAATAGACAATAAATGATATCAATGCTAGATTTATATGGATGATTTAGCATCCAAATTCTTTGTTGTTGTCATTTTTTAAATAATAGCTTTTTATTTTATTATTATGCACATGCAAAAATAGTTTTCAACATTCACCCTTGCAAAACCTTGTGTTCCAAGTCTTTTCTCCCTCTCCCCCCTTCCCCTGGACAGCAAGCAATCCAATATATGTTAAACATGTACAATTCTTCTTTACATATCTCTGCAATTATGCTGCACAAGAAAAATCGCATCAAAAGGAAAAAATAAGAAAGAAAAACAAAAAGCAAACAAACAATAAAAAAGGTGAAAATACTATGCTGTGATCAACATTCAGTCCCCACAGTCTTCTCTCTGGATGCAGATGGCTCTCTCCATCACAAGTCTATTAGAATTGGTCTGAATCACCTCATTGTAGAAAAGAGCCATTATTATCACATTAGAATTGATTATCACATAATCCTATATACAATGTTTTCTTGATTCTACTCACTTCACTCAGCATCAGCTCATGCAAGTCTCTCTAGGCATTTCTGAAATCATGCTCCTGATCATTTCTTATAGAACAATAATATCTCATAACATTCATATATTCAGCCATTCTCCAACTGATGGGCATCCACTTAGTTTCCAGTTCCTTGCCACTACAAAAAGAGCTGCTACAAACATTTTTGCACACATGGGTCCTTTCTCCTTTTTTATGATTGCTTTGGGCCACAGACCCAGTAGAGACACTGTGGATCAAGGTGTATGCACAGCTTTATGGCACTTTGGGCATAGTTCCAAATTGTTCTCCAGAATGGTTGGATCAGTTCACAACTCCACCAACAATGTATTAGTGTCCCAGTTTTCCCACATCACCTCCAACATTTATCATTATCTTTTCCTGTCATTTTAGCCAATCTTAGAGGTGTGTAGTGGTACCTCAAAGTTGTCTTAATTTTCATTTCTCTGATCAATAGTGATTTAATACATTTTTTTCATATGATTAGAAATGGTTTTAATTTCTTCATCTGAAAATTGTTCATATCTTTTGACCATTTATCAATTTTCATCCAAATTCTTTTTTTTTGCTTTTTGCTGAGGCAATTGAGGTTAAGTGACTTGCACTTCTAGGGAATGTTAAGTGTCTGAGACCAGATTTGAACTCAGGTCCTCCTGACTTCAGGGCTGGTGCTCTATCCACTGTGCCACCTAGCTGCCCCTTGCATCCAAATTCTTAAAGGAAAAAAAGATCTTATGCAACTGATCTGGAGAAGATGGAGAGATATGGATTAGAAAATAATACAATCAGATTTATTTAGTACTAGTTGGGTGGCTGGAATAGAAAAGAAGTTGCTAATCATTCAATGTAGACAGAATGGGAGGTCCCAGTAAATTACTCCCCAAATCTATGTTTGGTCTTATGTAACATAATATGTTTATAATTTTTAGATAGGCCGGTACAATTTGCTATAAAATTTGCTAATGACATCAAGCTGAGACAGACAAAGTAGATGACAAAGGCAAGAAAAATCCAAAAGGATATCAATAAGCTAAAGAACTAGGTTAATCTAATAAAAAAATCATTAGAGATTAACGTAATGTATTAGACTTGGGTACAAAAAAAATAACTTCTCAAATATAATATAGGAGAAAAATGGTTGGATAGTAATTGTTTTGAAAATGGTCTCAGTTCAATATGAGTCAACCATATGATGTAGCAGCCAAAGAAATCTAATGTAATATTATGATTCATTAAGAAGGCCATAACTCTGGGGCAGCTAGATGATGCAGTGGATAGAGCATGGAGTTCAAATCTGGCCTCAGACACAACACGTTCTGCATGTGTGACCCTGGGCAAATCACTTAACCCTAATTGCCATGCCCCTAAAAAAGGAGGAGAAAAAGGAGGTCGTAACTCCCAGAAATAGAGAGGTGACAATCTCACTCTACTCCATGCTCATCAGATTCATCTAGAATGCCAGGTTCATTTCTAAGTACCTATTTAAGAAGGACACTAATGAAGTGCCAAGTTTCCAGAAAAGGTATGTACCTCTCCAAGCAATGACACCTACCTAGTATCACCTTTAGCTGCAGGATTCAAGATTATCTTGACCTAGCTTTGAAAAACCCCCTTGAACCCCTCTAAAATGTCAGCCAGCAAAAATTGAGAAGAATTAGGAACGAGTGTGTTGGGCGTGTATCATTAATCAGGACGCAAAGGGGTAAAGCTGTTTCTATAAACAATGCCTAGTTTCTACTAGTACACAAAACATTGCCCCTTCATGCACTGATTGATTTATCTACTTTATGTTTCCTTAGTAATTTTGCAGTTTTAAAGTTTAAATATGGAGAGCAAAGAAATAATAAACTTGTCTTGACCATCAATAAAAGTGACTCTTGCTTTTCTTGCTTTCATGGTCTTTGTGAGAGCCGATATAGGTGGTCTGTCATTGGCATTCACAAAGGGAAACTAAGATGGTAAAAGTATTGAGCCTATTTAATGAGGATGAGATGAAGGAAGTGAAGATATTCAGCCTAGAAAGAAAAGCAGGGTGAACAGGATGGCCCTCTTCAAGTATTTAAGAAACTGTTCTATGGTGAATAGACTAAATTCTTTTTTTTCTGTTTGACCCTAAAAGGACCAAAAAGTGTAATGAGTTTAAGGGGAAAAGAAGCAAATTAATGTCCTCAAAATTAGGTCTATGGATGGACTTCCTCAAGAAATGGTGGATTCTTCCTTCTTGGAGGTCTTCAAACAGAAGGTATATGGGAACTTGTGTAGTATCTAATAGTAGGGGATTCCTTCTGAGTGTGGATTGGACTAGTTGACCACTGAGAGTCCTCCTAACTTTCCAAATTTTTTATTCTTTTATACAAAGTAACATAGAACAAATACTAAATGAAGGGTACAGTGAATACTCTAAAAGTTGAAAATAAGAAAAGAGGGTGCCATTCTGCGACAGTCAGGGAGAATTTATGGAAATCTGACCTGAACATAAACATCACTAAAATTTTTACTTAATTGGGAGATGATTATAGAAACAGAGGCCAAATATGAGAAACTGAATCCTTAAGGCTCTATCTGTTACCAAAGCAACCACCTGAAGAATTACAGACCCAACCAAAGATGTTATTTGCTGTTAGGTAGACAAAACCAACAACTATAAATCAAGAAAATTATTGGTTTGACTTGAAACTGAATTCACTCATTTGTGGATTTGTTTTTTTTAAATATATGACTCAAAATATTCTTCAAGTGTAAACTCAGCCTTAGCATTTGTACTTTAATATCTCTTTCCCCTCTAGAAGTTTTAAAATATATACTTTGGTCTGAGGGATAGCATTTCATAATCATGAGAAATCCTGTGAAATAGTGGCAATAGTGGAGATAAAAGACTTGGATTCTAATTCTAGATTTGCAATTGAATATCTATGACAGAAGGTATAGAATACAATGTATATTTTTAGGCTGTCAAAGTGGGAATTAGTTTTATAGTTTATTTTTAGTTTATTTTTTTTAGTTTATTATTTTTAGGGTTTTTTCCCTCAATTAACAAGCCTTTAAAAGAACTGAACTTCTTCCCAATGGTACTCTTTACCTGCCACTGAGTGAAAAATAAAATAAAGAAAAAAAGAAAGTCTTCATTACATAATTGTATAGTTTCATAAAAAAATTCTCATACTGGCCATATTTAAAAATATATCTCTTTATATATTTCACATCCATCACCTCTCTGTCAAGAAACAAATAGCAGCAGATTACTTGGAATTCTGTTTCATCATTGCATTTATTGGAGTTTTAAAGTCTTTTTTTCTCTTTGAAAATTTAAAAAAAACTGTTTTATGAAATGTTTTGCTTTTACATTATACTTAGGTACCAATTAGTACAAATATTGAACCTGTGAAGTAGTCCCAAATATTCAAATTTGCAATATTCAAAGTTATAATTATGTAAACTATCGTCTTTGATTCTACACTAGTAGAGATGTTTAAATAACATGACTCCTTTAAGTAATTCATTATTTGCACTAACTGGTACCCAGCATATTTCCATATTGCCCCTACTCTGTAATAACTCTCCAGTAAAAAAATAAAACAATTAAATAAAACTAATAACATAGTAAGCAATCTAAAAGTGCATACAGTTTTTCACATCTGTAGCACCTTGCAACTCTCAATTTTTTAAAAGCTATGTTATTAAACATATTTTCTTACTTTTCTACCCTTCCTCTACCAAAAAAGGAAAAGAAAAACAAATTTCCAAAGCAAAAAAAGTTACCTCACTGACTATATATATATATATACATATATATATATGATATATATATACAAATACACACACATAGATATATGGATTTGCATATATAAAATGTATATCTCACTGTATCTCTAATCTGTTATCATTGTGTCAGGGAGTGGATGATGTCTTTTATCATCATTGATCCATTGGAATCATGGATGGTCATTGTATTGACCATAATCTTAATGCTTTCAAGTTGTTTGTCTTCACAAAGGCTGTTGCTATTATATAAATTGTGCTCCTAGTTCTGCACATTTCATTTGCCCTCAGTTTATGAGTCTTCAAAATTTTTATTCATTTTTATAATATTGATGTGCAGATTATTCTGATTCTGTTAACTTCCCTATGGATCAGTTCATGCAAGTTCTTCCATGTTTCTTTGAAATAATAGATTTCCTCATATTTTAAAGAAAAATAATGTTCCAAAACATTCATATACCATAATTTATTGAGCTCTCCTCAGCTGACGGACATCCTTTCAGTTTCTAGTTTGTTACCACCTCAAAAAGAGCTACTACAAATACTTTTGTATATATAGGAGCCTTTATTATTCTCTTACCTCTTTGGGATGTAGGTCTTTTAGTGGTTTAGCTGATTCAAGTAGTACTGCTTAATCACTTTTGTGTATAATTCCAAATTGTTTTCCAGAATGGTTGAAGCTATTTGTAAATCCACTAACAGTATATCTATTTTCCTACATCCCCTCTAGTATTTATCATTTTTGTATATTTTTATCTTTCCTGATTTAATGGATGTGAGGTAGAATCTCAGAAATGTTTTAATTCGTATTTTTCTAATTAGTAGTGATTTGGAGCATTTTTTCACATGCTTATAGATAACCTATGTTTCTTTGCTTGAAAATTGCCTATTCATATGCTTAGACTATTTACCACTTGGTGAATGGCTCTCATTCTTATAAATTTGAATCTGTTTCTTATACATCTTAGAAATGAGATCTTTAACGATCAGTAGGATGCTTTCAGAAAGTCCTGGAGAGACTTACATGAACTGATGCTAAGTGAAGCAAGCAGAACCAGGAGATCATTGTACATAGCAACAAGATTATACAAAATAATGGATTTTGATGGACATGGATGGCTCTTTTCAACAATGAGATGATTCAGGCCAGTTCCAATGGTCTTGTGATGAAGAAAGCCGTCTACATCTAGAGAGAGGACTATGGGATCTGAGTGTGGATCACAACATAATATTTTTGTTCTTTTTGTTGTTGTTTGCTGGCATTTTGTTTTCTTTCTCATTTTTTCCTTTTTGATCTGATTTTTCTTGTGCAGCATATCATTGTATAAATATATACAGGAGAATTGCACATGTTTGACAAATATTAGATTACTTGTCATCTAGGGGAAGGGGTTGGGGGAAGGAAGAGAAAATTTGGAACACAAGGTTTTGTAAAGGTCAATATTAAAAAAAAATTATCCATACATATCTTTTAAATAAAAAGCTTTAATAAGAAAAAAAAAGAAATGAGATCTTTAAAATAGAAACTTGTTGCAAAAAAAAAAATGAAGGGGTGGGGAAATGCCTATCAAATATATCAATAGAAAATAGAAAAGTTCATGATGAAACAAAGGACAGAGATGTTCACAGAAGATAAAATGTATAATTTTCATTACATAAAATTTCCCAATATTTCGATACATATTTTTGCAAACAGTGACTTTTAATAGTAGTTATATAGTTCTTGTATTTCATAGGTAGACTCCCAAATACCTTATATGTTCCAGTTATTTTAAATAGAATTTCCCTTCCTATCTCTTCCTACTGGAGTTTGCTAGTTTCACAAATAAATGCTGAGGCAGCTAGGTGGTGCAGTGGATAGAGCACCAGCCCTAAAGTCAGGAGGACCTGGGTTCAAATATGACCTCAGACACTTAATATTTCCTAGCTGTGTGACCCTGGGCAAGTCACTTAACCTCAATGGCCTCAAAAACAAAAAAAAAGCTAATTATTTCTGTGTTTATTTAATATCCTAGGTGTTTTTTGAAATCAATGCTTGTTTCAATTAATTCATAACTAGTTGAATCTTTAGTTTTTTAAGTAACTATCATATCTTCTGCAAAGAATGATGATTTTAATTCTTCTTTCCCTGTGTTTTTTCTCTTACCTTCTTCTTTTTCTTGGTATATTGGTGTAGCCAGCATTTCTAAATTTATATCAAGCAGAAGTGGTGACAATGGACATTCTTATTCAACGTTTGATTGTTTTGGAAAGGATTCAAGTTTATCTCCATTACTTATATTGGTAGTAGTTAGTTTTGTACTATATATATGCTGTTGATCAGCTTAAGGAAAGATTCATTTATTTCTATATTTTCTACTTTTTTAAACAGAAATGGGTGTTATATTTTGTTGAAAGTTTTTTCTAAATCTATTGATTTGGGTGTATTATTTATGTTGATTTTGTTACTCATATGGTAATTTAGTTTATAGGTTTCCTAATATCAAACCAGCATAAACAATTAAATGAATATTTACAAATGATAGGTAAGTTGTGCAATGGATAGAATACTGGACATGGAGTTAGAAAGATCTGAGTTCAAATTCAGCTTCAAGAATTTACTAACTGTGCACCCTTGAGCAAGATATTTAATCTCTGTTGGCTTCAATTTCCTCAGTGGTAAAGTGGGGATAATGATAACATTCCCCTTCCAGGGCAAGGATTAAATGAAATAATATTTATAATGCATTTAGCACAGTGTCTGGTACATGTAGATACTAAATAAATTTTAGCAATTACTATTAAATATAAAATGTCCAAATTAACAGAATAAGAAATAAAGAATTTAATTTTAAAGGAAGAATTGAATAATTCTAGGAATTATTCTAGGAATAAATGAGCTTCCAAAGAAAAAATTCAAGTACTAGATTGAGACATAAGTGAATTTATCAAATACTGAAAGAATAATTAATTTTAATATTATATTAACTGCTTGCAAAAAAAAATCAAAAGAAATAGCCCTATCAAATTCCTTTTGACATAGAAATTAGAATTAAAATAAGAAAAGAAAACTATAAAACAAAGTGTCCTATGAACACAGATGCAAAAATTTTAAATAAATTATTAGCAAAGAGGTTAAAACAATATATCACAAAGATTATGATTATGACAAGGCTGGATTTATAACAGGAATTACTTTAATATTAATTAAATAGCTTTAATTAATCACATTCATAACAAAAAAATTTAAATCATATGATTACATCAATAGGTGTTTTCACCATAATTTTTAATCATTATATAAATTGGGCATTTTTTTATCCTGTTCACTTTCATCTGTATCAATTTCTAAAGGTCTTTTGAGTTTCCTCTCAAAAAAGTTCCATTACATTATTTCTTATGACACAGAAGTATTTCATTACATTTACATATCACAGTTTGTTAGTCATTCTATAATAGGAGAACAGCCCTTTAATTTCTCATTTTGAATGATCAAAAAAAAGCTGCTATAAATATTTGTGTAGATACAGGTTCTCTTCCTTTTGCTTCAATTTCTTTGGGATATAGTACCACTGGTGGTATAACAGAATAAAAAGATATGCATAATATGTTAACAATTTAGGCATGGTTCCAAATTGCTTTTCAGAATGGCTGGAACAATTCATAGCACCACTAACAATATACTAGTGGAATTGTGGAAACCACAAACCCTTCAGCATTTATTATTTTCCCTTTTTGTCATCTTTGTAGATTTGATAGATGTGAGGTGGAACTTCCAAGTTGCTTTAATTTTCATTTTTCTAATTATTAATGATGTATAGCTTTTTATATGATTGCTAATAAACTTGGATTTCTTCCTTTGAAACAACGTGGGAATTTGTTTTGCTTGACTATGCATATTTGCTATAAAGGTTTTGTTTTTCTTTATTTTTCTAAATGGGAAGGGAAGGGGATGGGGTTTTCAAGGAAGTAATCAAAGGAGGAAAAAAAAGAAGTTATAAGGAAAAGACAGAAAAATCACTGAAGTATTTTAAATATATACAGATAAAAATAAAAGGAAGGCCAGAAGAAAACACAGACAAGAAAATTAGCTTCAAAAGTTATATATTGAATTTATTGTGTAATTAAAAGGAAAAGGAAGTTATACCTTATAGAAATTCAGTTTCATGTATAATTTTTTTGTTTCTACTTTATATATGGAAATATTCATGACATTTTTATGTTTAGAATAAAAAAATTATAATTTACTTTAAACAACTCATAACTTCTCTGAGTTACATATTGTTCAACTATAAAATGAGAACAAAAAGTCAAGATAACTTTTGAAGTTCTTCTAGTTCTCTGTGATCCTTTTTCTCCCACAATGGCAATCCACATCTTGAGAGAGGAACAATAAATTTGTTACCGCACAGTGATACAGCAAAATAATTATCCAGAACTTGGAATAGAAGATAATACTCCAAATGATGTCAGCAGCAGAATATATTCTGCACAATTTACCTGTATTGAGGCATTTTAAGAATGAATCATTACATGGTTGCCATGTAATTGTGCAGATTCGTATTTAGTTTGCAGTCTACTAAATCCCCCAGACCTTTTTTCATACAAACTTATCTAGCCATATCTCCTCATCATGGAAAAAAGTCTTAGAACACTGCCTTTTAGGTACAAATATTCCAGCAATTAATTTATTAATTAAATAATTATAAGCATTTCTACTTTGAGAAAAAAAAAATCCAAAGAGACAGAAATCCATCCTGCCTTGAGAATCTCTCTCATACAAGCCATTTCTATTCACAATTTATGAAATTCCCAAACAAAAGACCAAATTCTTTAATCAAGATTAACAGGTGGCAGTTTTGATTGATTAAACAGAAAAATCGCAACAACTTTCTCTTTATCCTGGACAATCATTTCCCTAACACCATTCAATCCTTTATTAACTGCTACCTTTAAGGATTTCCTTTTTAACCAAGTCAAAGTTAAACTCAAGAGATACTCTTATGAATTGAATCAAAGAATTCTTGTTTGTCTGATCATTACTCTGATCAGTTTTCAGGAAAGAGTTCTTCGTGAGTTGAGCAGACCTCTTCCCATTAGAAAGTCAATAAGGAGGGGGCGGAGCCAAGATGGCGAACTGCGGACAGCTTTCTCTGTGAACTCCCTCCGACATTCCCCCAACCCAGACATAGTAAGCCTTAAAATTGTTTCCGAGTGAGGTCCTCGCCAAGCATTTGGACTACAACGCACTTCTATAAAAGATCTACCTTGAAAGAACTCCGGAGAAGGTTAGCCTCAGGGGAAATCGGCCGCTGGTCGTGATCGGACTCCAGCCGGGGCGGAAGTCAGGGCTGTGATAGAGGGGCGGATTTTGGGCACCCAGGAAGCCCCTGGGAGACGCCTGGGCCACTTTGCTCTGCTTGCGGGCAGGTGCTTTGGCAGATCTGCCTTTGGAAGGGG
>JAJPUD010030172.1:0-13350 GCA_023553655.1 Myrmecobius fasciatus
CATTTCTTACAGAACAATAATATTCCATAACATTCATATCCCAAAGAGATTTTTAAGGAGGGAAAGGGACCCACATGTGCAAGAATGTCTGTGGCAGCCCTTTTTGTAGTGGCAAGAAACTCGAAATTGAAAAGATGCCCATCAATTGGAGAATGGCTGAATAAATTATGGTATATGAATGTTATGGAATATTATTGTTCTGTAAGAAATGACCAACAGGAGGATTTCAGAGAGGATTGGAGAGACTTGCATGAACTGATGCTGAGTGAAATCAGCAGAACCAGGAGAACATTATACACAGCAACAAGACTATACGATGATCAATTTTGATGGACATGGTTCTCTTCAACAATGATGTGATTCAAACCAGTTGTGCTGCGATGAAGATAGTCATAGGCCTGTGGGAACTGAGAGTGAACCACAACACAGCATTTTAACGCTTTCTGTGAATATTTCCATGCATTCTGTTTTCCTTCTTAGGTTGTTTTTTTCTTCTTCTCTTTCTAGATCTGATGTTTCTTGTGCAGTAAGATAACTGTATAGATATGTATACATGTATTGTATTTGTCATATAATTTATCCTATCTAGCATGTATTAGATTACCTGTCATCTAGGGGTGGGGGTAGGGGGAAGGAAAGGAAAAGCTTGGGAAAAAAAGTTTTTTTGCAAAGGTCAATGTTGAAAGGTCACTCATATGTTTTGTAAATAAAAAGCTTTATAAAAAAATAAAGATATGATAGAAGTTTATTAAAATAAAGTTTTTTTTAAGCTCAGTCACATTTTAGTGTTACTTGTAACCATGTGATATGCCACTAAGACAAATAGACATGGGTGTTCAGTAGGAAAAAAAACACATGTAAAATATTCATCAATGTTATTATTGATATTGCTACAATTTGTTGTTCTTATCAATACTGAGTGACAGACCTCAGAATGTGCATCATTTCCTCTCTGAATTCTCATCATTTTGTGACTTCAATTCTGTTTTGACTTCATCCATACATTCAGAGAGAGAGAAAAATATTAAATTAAGTGTATTTCCTCCCTCTTCAATCCTGTTAAAATATAGAAAGGACAGATTAGAGAAGAAAACTGCAAGAAAAAAATTATGATCAATAGATAGTGAAAAAAAAAAGAAAAATAGATAGCAGTGATCTAATTGAGTGTTTCTGATGCTTGAGAAGTAAGGGTAGTAAACTAATAGAATACAAATAGATTGTCTATGGTCTTTATCAAAAAAACAGTTCTTAATTAATTCAAGTGTATTCTCTTTAGTTTTTTATACTGAAACCATGGTGAAGCTCCGATTTAACTTACCTTGGTATTACTTTTCCCCATGCATTTCTCTTTTTCACTTATGGATTTAACATGAAGGTGCTATTTCCCACAGCCTTCACAACTTTGACATGTTTAACACAAATTGTTGGAATGACTGGAGCATCAGTCTTTCTGACAATCTGTCTATAAGATAATCCCTTTAACTTTTCCCTAAGAGCCTCATGTCTTTATTTCCTTCAATTGTTTTTCTTCTCAGTCATGATTATCAACATGGCTGATTGTTTTTGTGATGGCTTTCACTAGACTAAGAGGAGCTTATGACATAAAGACAAATTAAAATTGGAGATATACCGTCCATTGCCAGCCTGAGGGAATTTTGAGTGAGTCATTCAGAAGTTAAATGTATCTATCAATCACCTCACATTCCCAGGGATAAAGAAACTTTTCAAATGGAAAAAAAATATATTTTAAAAATGGTTTTGGTTGGATACTGAGAGCATGTATTTAATAACTAGGTTGAAAAAAAAACATAAGTTGAATTAAATGCTTATAGTTTCTATCCTCTAGAAAATTTAAATTATGAGATATCAACAGGATTTATTATTATATTAATTTGTGGACAAATTTCATTTCATTTAATTCTTTTTCAGGTTTTATTGATTCATTTTGTTTTCTATAACAAAAAAAAAAACTTCTCAAAATATGCTCCCTAATCCCATTGGGGTTCTTTATAACAAACAAAAATAATTAAGTAAAAACAACTGATACCATCTGACAGGATATGCAAAAATTGCATTCATGTGGCATGCTACTTGTCTACTGTGGCAAAAAAGTATATTTCAGAATCCTTTCTTTGGAATTGAGATTGGGCATTAAGAGTATGTATCACTCAATAGCAAGTACAATATTGTTTTCATCATACTCATAATCTCTATGAATACAGTTCTAGTGAGAATCAGTTCATATAAGTCTCCCCATGTTTCTATGAATTTCAAATATTAATTCATTCTTCTTTTGTTAAAAAGAAAGATGAACCCAGGCAAGTTACATGAGCTCACAAAGGTCAACCAATAAATTAATAAACAAGTATCAAATAAGAGTATGGTAATCACTGAATTAGGCATTAGTTATTATTTTTTAAATAAAATCCTTAAAGTCAGGTAGCATACATACCAGCCATCAGTATATATGTAAGTATTAAAAAATAAATTTAAATTTTATAAATACTAAGCTAAATAAAAAGTAGTGAGGGAAGTACTAGAAGTTTGGGGAAATCAAAAAAGGTTTTATGTAGAACATTACACTTCAGCTAAATATCAAAGAAAAAAACTTTTATCATTTTTTGAGGCAGAGGTGAAGAAGGAGTTCATTCCAAGCATCATTTAGGGCAAACACATGTGCAGAAAATGTAATACTATGTGTAGGTAAATGAAATTTTCCTGAATTACAAGCTATGAGACTATGGAAACATTCAGTGACTTTAGAAAGAAAGATTGGGAGCAGCCTCTGAAGAACTGCAGAAACAAAACAGAAATGTTTTTATTTTATCATAGAGGGAATTATAACATTAGGAGAATCCCATATATATTGAGTGACAAGGTAAGACCTGGAATTACAGAATTCATATGTATATGTATGTATGTATATGAAACTTAAGGAGTGAAGAAAAAAGAGGAAGAAAGGACAACTGTTAGGAGTCATAATTTGGGGAGATTTTCTAGGCATGCATTGTTAAAAATACAAAATAAAAACCTGGCCATGAGAATACAAATGAAGTGGCATATGTGAGAGATGTCCTACTGACATGCATAACAAGAATTGGAAATTGATGAGAAAATGTACAAAGAGGAAACAAAATGAGATAAGGATGATGCCAAGATATTAAACTCCAAATTCCAAATAATCATGGCTTCACATAGGAATAGGAAAGTTCAGAAGTGTCAGATTTGGGAGGAAAGAAAAGAAGACATTCAATTTGAAATGCTTAATATGTATTGTGTGTCATGGAACTGAAGCCTGAGGTAAAGAGAGAGCTGTTTTTTATAAAAGAAAGCTGGAAGCCATTTTCCTTAAGATCATAATTAAATCCATGGTAAATAATGATGTCACTAAAAGAAAAAGTATAGAAAGATAATAAAAGAGAGGAATAAGACTATCGTAGCTAAGGGGTATGACAATGATGAGGACCAAAAAGTGAGTCTAAGGTGTGACCCAACAAGTAGGAGAACCAGAAAAGAGTCTTGCCATAAAAAACACTGAAAGGAGAATATTTTTTAAAAGAGGTTAGTCAACACTGTCAAATGTAGTAGAGAGGTAAATCAGATTGAAGACTGAAAAAAGACTATCACATTTGACAATTACAAGATGACTGGTTATTTTGGAGGAAGTAGTCACCTTAATGAAGGGAATGGAAATAAAATTATAAATAATGAATGAGAGAAGAAGTGGGAGTAATGTGGATAGATTTTTCTAGGAATTTGAATGAATAAAAGAGGTAAAAAACTGAGGAGTTGGTACAATCTAGTGAATCTTACTAAATTAGTTAACAAGAAGCTAAAATTGAAAGTGTATCCTCTGACTTGATAAATAAAATCAGTTGCTCTTTTAAATTATGGACAAACTTTTAGTTAGTATGATTTTTTTTAAAGAAGAGAAATAACATTAGATCAACAAGAATAAAAAGAAAAATTACAAGAGATGAAGAGGAAATAAAGAAAAAAAAAACATTTGAAACAATTCTGCAAAATTAATCTCAATGAAATAGATAACTGAAATTAGATAAACATATTTACATTAATATAAAATACACAGATTAACCAAGAAGAAGTAGAAAATTTATTTAAATTTTGTTTGTAGAAAAATAAAGTGAATAAGACACAAAAGAACAGTCATTGAGAAAAAAGTAACTTCCAGATGGATTTAAAAGTAAATTGTATAAAAAATTTTTAGAAAAATTCATTCCAATAGAACATGGTGTGGAAAGATAAAGAAAACTTTTTGTAAAACTCCTTTTTTGAGATAAATATGGCTCTAATTTCAAATTAGCAAAAAATTGGAAACAAAAGTCTAGAACACTATCTCAAATAACTCTAAATAAAAAAATACTGACTAAAGCAATAGTTCCCTTAACATATTAATAGGATTATAAATTATATCTAGATTAGGTTTATACTACATATAAAACATGTGGTACATATATGTGTGTATGTAAAATATATACCTTTGTATTAGTATATATATATATTTACACATATATAAAATCTATATCTAGCAATATTGATTAAAAATCATATGTTAAAATATAAAAACCATGAGTAAGTTTCAATTCAAGAAAGAGTTTGATAAAATATTATACTCATTTACGTTTGTAAAAGTACTGCCTTGCCAAATGCAATGAAACAAAGGTATCAGATACATTAGGCATAGTCCATGTTCAGTCTTCAACACTGAACTGAGACTATCCAAAACCAAATAAAAATTTAATTAGACAATATTAAACAAAATAAATAAAAATACAATAAGACACAGATGTTAATATGTGGAATTCTATAGTTTTGTGAACCATCACCATTTCCCTCTTTATTTAGAGTTTGACACCCCTGATATAGAATAATGTTCTATTACTCCTTTTCTGAGTTTTAAATTATTATTTATATTTAATATTCTTCTTAAAATTTGATTTTGATTCTTTGCTTCCTTTCACCCCTCACCCACCTACTGAGAAAGCAAAAAAAAATTATATCAATTATATATATGAAATCATGCAAACATATTTTCATATTATTCATTTTAAAAATTAAAAAGTGAGAATATTATACTTCAAATTGCCTTTAGAGTTCATCAGTTTTCTCTCTGAAGTTGGAGAGCAATTATTTTTTTCCTTATGACCCCTTTAGAATTGTTTTTGATCACTATATTGTTCAGAGTAGCCAAGTCTTTCACAGGTGATCATCATTACAATATTACAACTTCAACTTCTTTTCCCTGCACTTTGCATCACTTCATATAGGTCTTCTCATAATTTTTTCTTCTGAAACCATGTATCATTTCATAGACCACAATAATATTCAAACACACTCATGCCACAATTGGTTTAAGCATTTCCAAATTGATAAGTATCCCTTCAAATTGTTATTTCTTGCCACTACAAAAAGGAAATGCTATACATATTTTAGTCCAAAGAGTTTTTCTTTTCCTTTGTCTTTGAGCTAATTGGAATATAGATCTAGGAAGGGTATTGTTGTATCAAAAGTTATGCAGCATTTAATATTTCTTAGGGTATGTTTGAAGAACATTTTGAGTGATTAAAGTATTCTGAATATTATTAATATTTTAATCAACTGCAAAAGAACCTCTAAATAAAGATGTCTTCTACTTGCAGAAAAAAAAACACTGATGAATATACGTATGATTTTACATTTAATTCCATGTGTCAAATGGTAGTCTTCTGTAGTGTGAGGTGGGGAGAGAGAGAGAGAGGGAGACCAGAACTTAAAATGCAACAAAAGATAAATTAAATTAAATTTAAAAATAATTCTTTGGTGCAATAGAATGGTTGGATCAATTTGCTATTCCACAACCATTTCATTAAATACCTATTATCCTTCATCTTCTCAAGCATTTGTGATTTCTGATTGATAAGAGATGGTACATGAATTTATTTTAATTAGTCTTACTCTAATCAATAATGATTGAGAACATTTTGTATGATGTTTTATTGATAGCTTTGATTTCTTCTTATAAAAACTATTTATTTTGATCATTTGTCATTTGGGGATTGTTTTTTTAAATAAATTTGCCTCAGTTCCCAATATATTTAAGAATTGAGACATTCATCCCCCCACAAATTGCCATTAAAACTATTCATATTACTTCTTACTTTCTGATACATTTTAGCAAAATAAAGTTTCTCTGATTCTCTCTTTCAATTATAACTGTTTTGGTTTTAACTTTGGCTGAAATCATAGCTGCTAACCTCACCTCTGTTTTTCTCCTCTCTCTTTCACTTTCTCTCTCTTCATTTGAAATCAAACAGATATTTCCTCAGCCCTTTATTTTGACTCCAAATGCATCTTTTTGTTTTCAAGTTTGTCTCTTGTAAACAACATAGTATTGGATTATGGTTTCCACATTTTACTCTCTGCTTCCATTCTATAGACTAGCTTAACACATTCACATTCCAATTATTATGACTAACTTTGCATTTTCTTTCATCCCATTTTTCTCTGCTTATCCTTCTCTCTGTGTTTTATCCTGTCTTTCCTTAAAAGTCTATTTGGCGGGGGCAGCTAGGTGGCGCAGTGGATAGAGCACCAGCCCTGAAGTCAGGAGTACCTGAGTTCAAATCTGGTCTCAGACACGTAACAGCTGTGTGACCTTGGGCAAGTCACTTAACCCCAATTGCCTCAGCAAAAAAAAAAAAAAAAAAAAAAAAGTCTATTTGGCTTCTTAGCATTTATTCACCCAATTCAGTCTTCCCCTTGAGATTCTATGCTCCTACTATCATATCCACTTCCAAAATTTACTACCTGTACTCCTGCCATGCTCTGGACCTGAATGCATCCTGGTATTAAGATTTTTTTTATGTAGACCACACAATATGTCCTATGCAGGAAATATTCTACTTCTCACCTTTTGTTGATCTACTGCACAAAAATTTTTATTTCATGTGTTGTTTTAAAGTTGGCAGGAAGGGGAAGTTTGGAGAGTTCATCTGGATCCCCATAATATTCCATAACATTCATATACTATAATTTATTCAGCCACTCTCCAATTGATGGGCATCCCCTTCAGTTTCCAGTTTCTAGCCACTACTAAAAGGGCTGCCACAAACATTCTTGCACATGTGGTTCCCTTTCCCTCTTCTAAGATCTCTTTGGGATATAGGCCCAGTAGAAACACTGCTGGGTCAAAGGGTATGCACAGTTTGACAACTTTTTGAGCATAGCTCCAAATTGCTCTCCAGAATGGTTGGATCCGTTCACAGTTCCACCAAAAATGTATTAGTGTCCCAGTTTTCCCACATCCCCTCCAACATTCATCATTTTTCCTGTCATTTTAGCCAATCTGACAGGTGTGTAGTGGTACCTCAGAGTTGTCTTAATTTTCATTTCTCTGATCAATAGTGATTTGGAGCAATTTTTCACATGACTATGAATAAATCTTAGAGATACCACTGTTTTTAATCATTCAAACAATATTTTCCCATTTAAAATAAAAAAAAAAGTTGTGGCAAAATTGGGTTTAATACATATAGAAGTAAATGAATATAATGGCGTAGTGTTCCATAAAGTGTTAGATATTAATTCCAGATATAAGAATTCTCTATTAAACAAAAACTGCTAGCATAATTGAAAATTATTATTGCAAAAACGAAGTGTAGACCAACATTTCTTGTTATATACTGAAAGCGATATATACTCTGTTATAAAATGTCGTATCAATATTAATAAGTATTTATTTAAAACTTACTATTTGACTATTTGTCACATAGGGATACAAAGGAAGGTTTTTTTAAAAGCCATGCCCTCAACATGCTTACATTCTAGCAGGGGAAGCACCATGCAAATAAATAGTTACATATAAGATACTTACAGAGCATATGAGAAGGAATCTCACAGGAAAAGACAGAAGCATGTAAAGAAATTTATACGAAAAAGTTAAAAAGTTTTTTTTCTTTTTTTTTGTCTTTTTTTATTAGAGCTTTTTATTTGCAAAACATGAATGGGTAGTTTTTCAACATTGATCCTTGCAAAGTTTTCTGTTACAAAACTTTCCCCCCTACCTCCCCATGTCCTTCAGAATTGATCATCATGTGTTCTTTTTGTTGATGTGTATAATGATCTCCTGGTTTTGCTCATTTCACTCAGTATCAGTTCATGCAAGTGTTTCCAGGCCTCTCTGAAATCATTCTGCTGGTTGTTTCTTACAGAACAACAATATTCCATAACTTTCATATACCATAATTTATTCAGCCATTCTCCAGTTGATGGGCATCGATTCAGTTTCCAGTTGCTAGCCATTACAAAAAGGGCTGCTACAAACATTTTTGCACATGTGGATCCCTTTCCTTCCTTTAAGATCTCTTTTGGAAAATTTTTTTTTTCATAACCCTTGAAATAGCATAATATTTTTACCAAGGAAAGACAGAAATAATTATAGAAAATGATTAAGTAAAATTTTTGCAATTAAAATCTGTACAGTTATAATTAGAAGAATCATTTTTAAATTGGAAATGATCTTTAAAGCAAATTTTCCTGTCATGTTTTTATATCCTTTGTATTTATATGTTATCTATAATTCATATTGATTTTTTTTATCTTCATATCCATCAAATTTATAGAAACATATAAAATTAAGTACCATCATCCAGGAGATAAATATTCTGAATATATTATCAGTTTTCAAAAGAAGAACTACAAATGGGGCAGCTAGGTGGTGCAGTGGATAGAACACCAGCCCTGAAGTCAGGACAACCTGAGTTCAAATCTGCTTTCAAACACTTAACACTTCCTAGCTGTGTGACTCTAGGCAAGTCACAACCCCAACTGACTTAGAAAAACCAAAAAAAAAAAAAGAAGAAGAAGAACTACAAGTTATCAATTTAGTCCCAGATTATAATTAGTAATAGGGATTAAATAAGTAAACATTAAGTCAGTAAGGATATTATGTAATATTTTCTAGACACAGGATCACGTATACAAGAAGCTTGCATTCTTTTGGGAGGAAAACAACATAGATAAATCCTTACAAATTATATACAAAATTAAAGTAAAAATAATTGACTGGAATATAAAAAGTGGAAGAAACCAGTCATCTGTGTAAGTAGTTAGATGGTGCAATAGATAGAGTATGTGGTGGAAATTTTGATTCAAAGTCTGTATCAGAAAATTATTTAAAAAAATAGCTTTCAGAAAGCCCTTTAGATCATCTATTTTCTTCATCTGAAAATGAGAATAAAAATAGCATTCACCACACAGGGTTTTTGTGAATATCAAATGAATTTACATTATTAAATTGTTTATAATTCTTAAAATGTTGTATAAATCCTTGCTATTATGACGATTTTTTTTTTGGTTATAATGCTATAGGAGGTGGAACTGAGCCTAGAAAAGTATTAGAGAGTATAAGAGGCAAAAATTGATTCAATTGCTACGTAGATTAGATAAGACATGCATAATCTAAAGTTACATCTTGTATAGAATGCTATAAAACCTGTTTGCTAGGCAGTAATGGAAAATTTTCCCCAAACAGTACATGCACACATATTTTCCATTTAAAAATTGCTTTGCAAAATAAATATAGTTTATATATTCATTAGGGCAAGCAGCACACTTCTGTGGTTTTCATGCCCTGCTGGTGTATAATTTTAGATCTTAAGGTTTAAGTATGGAACAGGAAATGATCAGTCAATATTCATGATTTGCCTTGGGCCTCAGCATAAGACCTAATCACACCAATACTTCATCAAACAATGAGTATAAGAGAGAATACAAAAAGAAGCAAATGTAGTTCTTTAGTGATTCAGATCCTGAATATGATTAATAACATATTAACTTCAACTTGCCAGGAGATTTCTTTGGGACAATAGCCAAATAGTCAATTCTCGTATTAAAGGACAACGTGATAAAATAACACACTATTCTCTAATGCTAATTTTTTTTTACTAGTTTGCTAAATATCCTGGGTTTTATAATTATTTATCTGAATTCCCTCATCACCAAAAGCCTGAAGTCATGTAAAAAGTCATTTCAGAAGAAAGGAAGGAAGAAAGAAAGGAAGGAAGAAATGAAAGAAACAAAGGAAGGAAAGAAGGAAGACAGAAAGAATAAGGGAAGGAAGGTGGGAGGTGTGGAAGGAGGAACAAAGGAAGGAAGGATTAAAGAAGGAGAAAGAAAGAAAGAGAGAAAAAGGAAGAATAATGGAGGGAATAAAGGAGGGAAAGAGAAAGGAAGGGAGGATGAAAAAGAAAAAAGCAAGCAAGCAAGAAAGAAAGAATAAGGGAGGGAGGAATGAAGGATGAAAGGATGAAAGAAAGAAAGAAAGAAAAATGACAATACTTCCACAAAACCTGTAGGGAGGATTATTTTGTAATAGTTTAGTCTATTTTGAAGTTAACAGAATCTGTTGTCTAGTTTTCCTCATAATCCCTGATATTTTTTTCAATTCTTTTGATTTCTTCCTTATTGAGCTTATGATTGAAATATATGGAGAAACCCAAAGACCAAAATGTGTCATGAAAAATTTTAAAATTTAAATTGGTGGCTGCCTTACTTTTACAGCTACTGTATGGACATGAGTTCCACTAAGATAGACATCTTTTCCCCCACAGTATATTCAAAGTAAATAAGAGCAGGGAAACTCTCTCTGCATGTGTTCAAATAGATTTACCTTAAGCTGTAGGATTTTCTCTATGTAAAGGCAAATTCATTCTTTCATTCCAAATGTTGTTCCCTAGATACTGTCTGCCTGAATAGTTATTTGTTTGGGAGTTGATGAAAAATATTATTTAAAAATATATAATATTCTTCTCTAAGGATAAGTAATAAGACATTCTTAAATACTTATGATTGTGGTTCCACAACTTAGGAGTTTCTTTTTACTTATTCTGCAGATTTGTGTATCCACACACATACAAACACATACAAATAGTTTACTTTATTTTTTGTGAGGGGATTATATTAAGTGACTTATTCAAAGTCAGATACTTAGTAAGCATATGGTGTCTAAGGCTGGATTTGAACTCAGTTTCTCCCAATGCCAAGGCCAATTCTCCTTCTTTTGAGTCAGCTACCTGATACATAAATGATTTACATTAAAAATATTGTGTTTTACATTAATCAGGTATATTTCTAAAAATATTTCCCCCAAAGTTAAGTATTATGCTGTTTTAAAATTTCTAATATAATGTATTTCAATATATATTTATCAACACATCTAAAATGTTAACATTGAAAAAAATTGCATTTCAAATTCTCTCTATTCTTGCCTTCCCCATATATCTTGAAAAAGTAGCCAATATGATGTCAAATATGTACAGTTATGCAAAGCATTTTCATATTAGCTAAGTTGCAAAAGAAAGCAGACTCAAAAAAACCCATGAAAAATAGAGTAAAAAAATATTCTTCAATATATACTTAGAATTCATAAGTTTTGATGTAGTAAAGAACATTTTTCTTCATAACTCCTTTGGTGTTGTCTTGGATTGTGGTGTTGGTCAAAGTAGGTAAGTGTTTTAGGGTTGATCATCCTTACAATATTGATATTACTATATGTAATGTTTCCTTAGGTCTGCTCATTTCACTTTGCATTAGTTCATGTAATTCTGCCCAGACTTTTTTTTTTCAAAAATCCTATTTGTCATTTCTTGCAGAACATCAGTATTCACAGTCACATGCAAGAACTTGTTCTTCCATTTTGCAATTATATAAAATTCACACAATATTGACATAAAAATCAAGTAACAAAATCAATTTTACAGATAGATATAAATATATTATTGATCAGATAAATACAAAGTAAGACAAACTTGAGGTACCACTACACATCTAATAAACAAAACTAATAGTTGATTTTATGAAAAAAATAGAGAAACCTTTGGTGAATTTGATCAGAAAAGGAAAAGGGAAAAAAAAATCACCAGCATCAAAAATGAATGGAATGACTTCACCGCTAATGAAAAAGAAATTAAAGAAATACTTAGGAACTACTTTTCCCATTTCTATGGCAGCAGGTCTGATAATCTAATCTAAATGAATAAGTGTTTACAATAATATAAATTACCCAGGTTAACAAAAGAGGAAATAAAATACTTGAATAATCCCATTTTAGAAAAATAAATTGAGCAAATCATTAATGAACTCCCTAAGAAAATACCTTCAAGGCCAGATGGATTCAAAAGTGAATTCTATAAACATTCTCCATTTTGATAAATTGTCAAAGAATATGAACAGACAATTTCCAGATGAAAGTTCAGTACATGATTGTGGTAGAATACTGATGTGCTTCAAGAATTGACAAATAAGATGCTTTCAGAATAAAAAAAATCTAATTTTGCATTCAAGGGTTCTGATAAAGTCCCCATTTCTAAAATATATAGAAAATTGACTCAAATTTATAAGAATTCAAGCCATTCTCCAATTGACAAATGGTCAAAGATATGAACAATTTTCACATAAAGAAATTGAAACCACTTCTAGTTACAGGAAAAGATGCACTAAATCACTATTTATCAGAGAAATGCATATTTAGACAACTCTGAGGTATCAGTATACCCATCTCAGATTGACTAAGAGGACAGGAAAAGATAATGCCAAATGTTCGAGGGGATGTGGGAAAACTGGAGATGTGAACTGATTCAAACATTTTGGAGAACAATTTGAAGCCCAAAAGGTTATCAAACTGTGCATACCATTTTATTCAGTAGTGTCTCTTGGGCCTGTATCCCAAAGAGATAATAAAGAATGGAAAGGGACCCACAGGTGCAAAAATGTTTGAGGCAGCCCTTTTTGTAGTCTCAAGAAACTGGAAAGAGAGTAGATGTTCATCAGTTGGAAGAATGGCTAAATAACTTATGGTGTATGAATGTTGTGGTATATTATTGTTCTATGAGGAACAATCAGTAGGAAGATTTCAGAAAAGCCTGGAGAGACTTATATGAACTGATGCTAAGTGAAGTAAATAGAACTAGGGGATCATTGTACACAGCAGGAAGATCATGTGAAGATCAATTCTAAGGAATGTGTTTTTTTCCCAAAAATGAGATGATTCAGACTAGTTCCAATGGTCTTGTGATAAAGAGAATCCTGTGCACCCAAAGAGAGGACTATGGGAACTGAATGTGTTTCATAACATATTATATTCACTATTTTTGTTGTTGTTTAATTGCATTGCATTTCCTTTCTCATTCTTTTCCTTTTCAATCTGATTTTTCTTCTGCAGTTGATATTTGTGGAAATATGCATAGAGGAATTCCACATGTTTAACATACATTGTATTACTTATTGTACAAAAGGAAGCATTTACTATTTCTGCTGCTTTGCATTTCATTGTGAATATGGCTAAATATATGA